>JANJXV010001380.1:0-136084 GCA_024803745.1 Megascapheus bottae | reverse complement strand
CTCCATTCTGACTTCACACACCTCAATTCTATGACTTCACACACTTCCTTTCTATGTCTTCACACACCTTCATTCTGTGACTTAACACACCTCCATTCTGACTTCACACATCTCAATTCTGTGACTTCACACACCTTAATTCTGTGACTTCACACACCTCAATTCTATGACTTCACACACTCCATTCCATGATTTCACACACCTCCATTCTGTGACTTCACACACCTCCATTCTATGACTTCACACACCTCCATTCTATGACTTCACACACCTCCATTCTATGACTTCACACATCCATTTTGACTTCACACACTTCCAATATATGACTTCAAACACCTCAATTCTGTGACTTCACACACCTCCATTCTATGATTTCACACACCTCCATTTTATGACTTCACACACCTCCATTTTATGATGTCACACACCTCTATTTTGACTTCACACACCTCCATTATGTGACTGCACACACCTCCCTTCGGTGACTTCACACACCTCCATTCTATGATTTCACACATCTACATTCTATGACTTCACACTTCTCCATTCTATGACTTCACACACTTCCATTTTATGATTTCACAGACCTCCATGCTATGATTTCACACACCTCCATTCTGTGACTTCACACACCTCCATTCTGACTTCGCACACCTCCATTTCATGACTTCGCAAAACTCCATTCTATGACTGCACACACCTCCATTCTATGACTTCACAAACCTCCATTCTGAGTTGACACACCTCCATTCTGTGACTTCACACACCTCCATTCTCACTTCACACACCTACTTTCTATGACTTCACCCACCTACATTCGATGACTTCACACCTCCATTCTGACTTCACACACCTCCATTGTGTGACTTCACACCCCTCCATTCTGAGACTTCACACACCACCTTCTATGACGTCACACACCTCCATTCTATGACTTCACACACCTCCATTATCTGACTTCACACACCTCCATTCTGACTTCACACTACTCATGTCTATGACTTCACACACGTCCATTCTTACTTCACACACCTCCTTTCTGTGACTTCACACACCTCCAGTCTATGATTTCACACACCTCCATTCTATTACTTCACACTCCTCCACTCTATGACTTCACACACCACCATTCTGAATTCACACACCTCATTCTGTGACTTCACCCACCTCCATTCTTACTTCACACACCTCCATTCTATGACTTCCACACCTCTATTCTGTGACTTCACACAACACCATTCTATGACTTCAAACACCTCCATTGTGACTTCACATAAACTCCATTCTATGAGTTCACACACCTCCATTGTATGACCTCACACACCTGCATTCTGACTTCACACACCTACATTCTATGACTTCGCACACATTCATTCTGACTTCACACACCTCCATTCTGTGACTTCACACACCTCCATTCCATGACTTCTCACACCTCCATTCGATGACTTCACACACCACCATTCTTTGATTCACACACCTCCATTTTGACTTCACACACGTCCATTCTGTGACTTGACACACACCTCCATTTGTGACTTCACACCCCACCTTTTTGACTTCACACACCTCCATTCTGTGACCTCAAACACCTCCATTCTGTGATTTCACACACATCTATTGTTTGATTTCTCACACCTCTATTCTTTGACTTCACACCCCTCCATTCCATGACTTCACACACCTCCATTCTATGAGTTCATACACCTCCATTTTATGAGTTCACACAGCTCCAATTTACTTCACACACCTCCATTCTATGACTTCACACACCTTCATTCTTTCTTCAGAAACATCCAATCTATTACTTCACACACCTCCATTCTATGACTTCACAAACCTCCATTCTGTGACTTCCCACACCTCCATTCTGAATTCACACACCTCCATTCTGACTTCACCCACCTCCATTCTGACTTCACACACCTCCATTCTATGACTACACACACTTGCATTCTATGACTTCACACACCTCCATCCTGTGACTTCACACACATCCATTGTGAGTTCACACACCTCCATTCTGTGACTTCACACACGTCCATTCTGTGACTTCACACACGTCCATTCTGTGACTTCACCCACCTCCATTCTTTGACTTCACAAACCTCCATTCTGTGACTTCACACACCTCCATTCTGTGACTTCACAAACCTCCATTCTATGATTTCACACACCTCCATTCTATGATTTTCACACACCTCCATTCTATGACTTCACACATCCATTTTGACTTCACACACCTCCATTCTATGAGTTCACAAACGTGCATTGTGACTTCAAACACCTCAATTCTGCGACTTCACACACCTCCATTCTATGACTTCATACCCGTCCTTTCTGTGACTTTACACACCTCCATTCTATGACTTCACAAACCTTCCATTCTAAGACTTCACCCACCTCCATTCTATGACTTCACACACCTCCTTCTCCGAATTCACACCCATCCAATTTGACTTCACATATTTCCATTCTATGACTTCACAAACCTCCATTCTGTGACTTCACACACCTCCATTCTGTGACTTCACAAACCTCTATTCTATGATTTCACACACCTCCATTCTATGACTTCACACACCTCCATTTTATGATGTCACACACCTCCATTTTGACTTCACACACACCTCCATTCTGAGTTCACACACCTCCATTCTGTGACTTAACACACCTCCATTCTGACTTCACACAACTCCATTTCATGACTTCGCACAACTCCATTCTATGACTGCACACACCTCCATTCTATGACTTCACCAACCTCCATTCTGAGTTGACTCACCTCCATTCTGTGACTTCACACACCTCCATTCTCACTTAACACACCTACTTTCTATGACTTCACCCACCTACATTCTGTGACATTACACCTCCATTCTGACTTCACACACCTCCATTGTTTGACTTCAGACCCCTCCATTCTGAGACTTCACACACCCATTCTACGACTTCACACACCTCCATTCTATGACTTCACACACCTCCATTCTATGACATCACACACCTCCATTCTATGACTTCACACACCTCCATTCTGTGACTTGACATACCTCCATTCTATGACTTCACACAACTTCATTCTTACTTCACAAACATCCATTCAATGACTTCACACACCTCCATTCTGTGACATCTCACACCTCCCTTCTGTTACTTCACACACCTCAATTCTGTAACTTCACACACCACCATTCTGGCTTCACACACCTCCATTCCATGACTTCACACACCTCCATTCAGTGACTTCACACACCTCCATTCTGAGTTCACACACCTCCATTCTGTAACTTCACACACTCCATTTTGACTTCACGCAGCTACATTCTATGACTTCACATATCTCCATTCTGTGATTTCACACACCTCCATTCTATGACTTCACACACCTCCATTGTGATTTCACACACCTCCATTCTGACTTCACACACCACAGGTCTATGACTTCACACACGTCCATTCTGACTTCACAAACCTCCATTCGGTGACTTCACACACCTCCACTCTATGATTTCACACACCACCATTGTTTGACTTCACACACCTCCATTCTTTGACTTCACACACGTCATTCCTTGACTTCACACACCTCCATTCTATGAGTTCACACACATCCATTCTGTGAGTTCACATACCACCATTTTGACTTCACACACCTCCATTTTACGACTTCACACACCTCCAATCTATGACTTCACAAACCTCCATTCGGTGACTTCACACACCTCCATTCTGACTTCACACACCTCAATTCTATGACTTCACACACTTCCATTCTATCTCTTCACACACCTCCATTCTGAGACTTAATACACCTCCATTCTGAGTTCACACACCTCAGTTCTGTTACTTCACACACCTTAATTCTGTGACTTCACACACCTCCATTCCATGACTTCACACACCTCGATTCTGTGACTTCACACACCTCCATTCTATGACTTCACACACCTCCATTCTATGACTTCACACATCCATTTTGACTTCACACACCTCCAATATATGACTTCAAACACCTCAATTCTTTGACTTCACACACCTCCATTCTATGACGTCATACCCGTCCTTTCTGTGACTTCACACACCTCCATTCTATGACTTCACACACCTCCATTCTAAGACTTCAACCACCTCCATTCTATGACTTCACACACCTCCTTCTCCGACTTCACACCCGTCCAATTTGACTTCACATACTTCCGTTCTATGACTTCACGAACCTCCATCCTGTGACTTCACACACCCTCCATTCTGTGACTTTACAAACTTCCATTCTATGATTTCACACACCTCCATTTTATGACTTCACACACCTCCATTTTATGATGTCACACACCTCCATTTTGACTTCACACACCTCCATTATGTGACTTCACACACCTCCCTTCGGTGACTTCACACACCTCCATTCTATGACTTCACACATCTACATTCTATGACTTCACACTTCTCCATTCTATGACTTCACACCCTTCCATTTTATGACTTCACACACCTCCAATCTATGACTTCACAAACCTCCATTCGGTGACTTCACACACCTCCATTCTGACTTCACACACCTCAATTCTATGACTTCACACACTTCCTTTCTATGTCTTCACACACCTTCATTCTGTGACTTAACACACCTCCATTCTGACTTCACACATCTCAATTCTGTGACTTCACACACCTTAATTCTGTGACTTCACACACCTCAATTCTATGACTTCACACACCTCCATTCCATGATTTCACACACCTCCATTCTGTGACTTCACACACCTCCATTCTATGACTTCACACACCTCCATTCTATGACTTCACACACCTCCATTCTATGACTTCACACATCCATTTTGACTTCACACACTTCCAATATATGACTTCAAACACCTCAATTCTGTGACTTCACACACCTCCATTCTATGATTTCACACACCTCCATTTTATGACTTCACACACCTCCATTTTATGATGTCACACACCTCTATTTTGACTTCACACACCTCCATTATGTGACTGCACACACCTCCCTTCGGTGACTTCACACACCTCCATTCTATGATTTCACACATCTACATTCTATGACTTCACACTTCTCCATTCTATGACTTCACACACTTCCATTTTATGATTTCACAGACCTCCATGCTATGATTTCACACACCTCCATTCTGTGACTTCACACACCTCCATTCTGACTTCGCACACCTCCATTTCATGACTTCGCAAAACTCCATTCTATGACTGCACACACCTCCATTCTATGACTTCACAAACCTCCATTCTGAGTTGACACACCTCCATTCTGTGACTTCACACACCTCCATTCTCACTTCACACACCTACTTTCTATGACTTCACCCACCTACATTCGATGACTTCACACCTCCATTCTGACTTCACACACCTCCATTGTGTGACTTCACACCCCTCCATTCTGAGACTTCACACACCACCTTCTATGACGTCACACACCTCCATTCTATGACTTCACACACCTCCATTATCTGACTTCACACACCTCCATTCTGACTTCACACTACTCATGTCTATGACTTCACACACGTCCATTCTTACTTCACACACCTCCTTTCTGTGACTTCACACACCTCCAGTCTATGATTTCACACACCTCCATTCTATTACTTCACACTCCTCCACTCTATGACTTCACACACCACCATTCTGAATTCACACACCTCAATTCTGTGACTTCACCCACCTCCATTCTTACTTCACACACCTCCATTCTATGACTTCCACACCTCTATTCTGTGACTTCACACAACACCATTCTATGACTTCAAACACCTCCATTGTGACTTCACATAAACTCCATTCTATGAGTTCACACACCTCCATTGTATGACCTCACACACCTCCATTCTGACTTCACACACCTACATTCTATGACTTCGCACACATTCATTCTGACTTCACACACCTCCATTCTGTGACTTCACACACCTCCATTCCATGACTTCTCACACCTCCATTCGATGACTTCACACACCACCATTCTTTGATTCACACACCTCCATTTTGACTTCACACACGTCCATTCTGTGACTTGACACACCTCCATTTGTGACTTCACACCCCACCTTTTTGACTTCACACACCTCCATTCTGTGACCTCAAACACCTCCATTCTGTGATTTCACACACATCTATTGTTTGATTTCTCACACCTCTATTCTTTGACTTCACACCCCTCCATTCCATGACTTCACACACCTCCATTCTATGAGTTCATACACCTCCATTTTATGAGTTCACACAGCTCCAATTTACTTCACACACCTCCATTCTATGACTTCACACACCTTCATTCTTTCTTCAGAAACATCCAATCTATTACTTCACACACCTCCATTCTATGACTTCACAAACCTCCATTCTGTGACTTCCCACACCTCCATTCTGAATTCACACACCTCCATTCTGACTTCACCCACCTCCATTCTGACTTCACACACCTCCATTCTATGACTACACACACTTGCATTCTATGACTTCACACACCTCCATCCTGTGACTTCACACACATCCATTGTGAGTTCACACACCTCCATTCTGTGACTTCACACACGTCCATTCTGTGACTTCACACACGTCCATTCTGTGACTTCACCCACCTCCATTCTTTGACTTCACAAACCTCCATTCTGTGACTTCACACACCTCCATTCTGTGACTTCACAAACCTCCATTCTATGATTTCACACACCTCCATTCTATGACTTCACACTCCTCTATTTTATGACCTCACACACCTCAATTTTGACTTCACACACCTCCATTATATGACTTCACACGCCTTCCTTAGGTGATTTCACACTCCTACATTCTATGACTTCACACATCTACAATCTATGACTTCACAAACCTTCATTCAATGACTTCAAACAATTCCATTCTATGATTTCACATACCTCCATTCTATGAATTCACATACCTCCATTCTGTGACTTCACACACCTACATTCTGAGTTCACACACCTACATTCTGAGTTCACACACCACCATTCTGTGACTTAACACTCCTCCATTCTGACTTCACACACCTCCATTTCATGACTTAGCATACCTAGATTCTGTGACTTCACACACCTCCATTCTGTGACTTCACATACCTCCATTCTGAGTTGACACACCTCCATTCTGTCACTTCACACCCCTCCATTCTGACTTTACACACCTCCAGTCTATGACTTCACACACCTCCATTATGTGGCTTAACACACCTCCATTCTATGACTTCACACACCTCCAATGTGACTTCACACACCTCCATTCTATGAGTTCACACATCTCCGTTCTGACTTCACACACCTCCATTCTATGACTTCACACACTTCCATTCTGACTTCACACAGCTCCATTCTGTGACTTCACAAAACTCCATTCTATGATTTCACACACCTCCCTACTATGACTTCACACACCTCCATCTATGACTTCAGACACCTCCTTTCTGAGTCACACACCTCCATTCTGTGACTTCACACACCTCCATTCTGATTTCACACACTCCATTGTATGACTTCACACACCTCCATTCTGTGACTTCAAACACCTCCATTCTATGACTTCACACACTTCCATTTTGACGTCACACACCTCCATTCTATGACTTCACACACCTCCATTCTATGACTTCACACACCTCCATTCTGATTTCACACACCTCTATTCTATGACTTCGCACACCTCCATTCTGACTTCCCACACCTCCTTTCTATGACTTCACCCACCTCCATTCCATGACTTCACACCTCCATTCTGACATCACACACCTCAATTCTGTGTCTTCACACACCTCCATTCTGTGACTTCACACACCCCATTCTATGACTGACACACCTCCATTCTATGAGTTCACACAGCTCCATTCTATGACTTCACACACCTTCATACTATGACTTCACACACCTCCATTCTGTGACTTCACACACCTCAATTCTGTGACATCACACACCTCCATTCTGACTTCACACACCTCCATTATATGACTTCACACACCTCCATTCTGTGACTTGACCCAACTCCATTCTATGACTTCACACAACTTCATTCTAACTTCACAAATATCCATTCTATGACTTCACACACCTCCATTCTGTGACTTCACACACCTCCATTCTGTTACTTCACACACCTCAATTCTGTAACTTCACATACCACCATTCTGACTTCACACACCTCCATTCTATGACTTCACACACCTCCATTTGTGACTTCACACACCACCATTTTGACTTCACAAACCTCTATTCTATGATTTCACACACCTCCATTCTATGACTTCACACACCTCCATTTTATGATGTCACACACCTCCATTTTGACTTCACACACCTCCATTATGTGACTTCACATACCTCCATTCGGTGACTTCACACATCTCCATTCTATGACTTCACACACTTCAATTTTATGATTTCACATACATCCATGCTATGACTTCACACACCTCCATTCTGACTTCACACACCTCCATTTCATGACTTCGCACAACTCCATTCTATGACTGCACACACCTCCATTCTATGACTTCACCAACCTCCATTCTGAGTTGACTCACCTCCATTCTGTGACTTCACACACCTCCATTCTCACTTAACACACCTACTTTCTATGACTTCACCCACCTACATTCTGTGACTTTACACCTCCATTCTGACTTCACACACCTCCATTGTTTGACTTCAGACCCCTCCATTCTGAGACTTCACACACCCCATTCTATGACTTCACACACCTCCATTCTATGACTTCACACACCTCCATTCTATGACATCACACACCTCCATTCTATGACTTCACACACCTCCATTCTGTGACTTGACATACCTTCATTCTATGACTTCACACAACTTCATTCTTACTTCACAAACATCCATTCTATGACTTCACACACCTCCATTCTGTGTCATCTCACACCTCCATTCAGTGACTTCACACTCCTCCATTCTGAGTTCACACACCTCCATTCTGTGACTTCACACACCTCCATTTTGACTTCACGCAGCTACATTCTATGACTTCACGCATCTCCATTCTGTGACATCACACACCTCCATTCTATGACTTCACACACCTCCATTGTGATTTCACACACCTCCATTCTGACTTCACACACCACAGGTCTATGACTTCACACACGTCCATTCTGACTTCACACACCTCCATTCTGTGACTTCACACACCTCCACTCTATGATTTCACACACCACCATTGTTTGACTTCACACACCTCCATTCTTTGACTTCACACAGGTCCATTCCTTGACTTCACACACCTCCATTCTATGAGTTCACACACATCCATTCTGTGAGTTCACACACCACCATTTTGACGTCACACACCTCCATTCTATCACTTCACACACCTTCATTCTTACTTCAGAAACATCCATTCTATGACTTCACACACCTCCAATCTATGACTTCACAAATCTCGCTTCGGTGACTTCACACACCTCCATTATGACTTCACACACCTCAATTCTATGACTTCACACACTTCCATTCTATCTCTTCACACACCTCCATTCTGAGACTTAACACACCTCCATTCTGAGTTCACACACCTCAATTCTGTGACTTCACACACCTTAATTCTGTGACTTCACACACCTCCATTCTATGACTTCACACACCTCCATTCCATGACTTCACACACCTCGATTCTGTGATTCACACACCTCCATTCTATGACTTCACACACCTCCATTCTATGACTTCACACACCTCCATTCTATGACTTCACACATCCATTTTGACTTCACACACCTCCAATATATGACTTCAAACACCTCAATTCTTTGACTTCACACACCTCCATTCTATGACGTCATACCCATCCTTTCTGTGACTTCACACACTTCCATTGTATGACTTCACACATCTCCATTCTAAGACTTCAACCACCTCCATTCTATGACTTCACACACCTCCTTCTCCGACTTCACACCCGTCCAATTTGACTTCACATACTTCCATTCTATGACTTCACAAACCTCCATTCTGTGACTTCACACACCTCCATTCTGTGACTTCACAAACCTCCATTCTGTGATTTCACACACCTCCATTTTATGACTTCACACAGCTCCATTTTATGATGTCACACACCTCCATTTTGACTTCACACACCTCCATTATGTGACTTCACACACCTCCCTTCGGTGACTTCACACACCTCCATTCTATGACTTCACACAACTACATTCTATGACTTCACACTTCTCCATTCTATGACTTCACACCCTTCCATTTTATGACTTCACACACCTCCAATCTATGACTTCACACACCTCAATTCGGTGACTTCACAGACCTCCATTCTGACTTCACACACCTCAATTCTATGACTGCACACACTTCCTTTCTATGTCTTCACACACCTCCAGTCTGTGACTTAACACACCTCCATTCTGACTTCACACACCTCAAATCTGTGACTTCACACACCTTAATTCTGTGACTTCACACACCTCAATTCTATGACTTCACACACCTCCATTCCATGACTTCACACACCTCCATTCTGTGACTTCACACAGCTCCATTCTATGACTTCACACACCTACATTCTATGACTTCACACACCTCCATTCTATGACTTCACACATCCATTTTGACTTCACAAACCTCCAATATATGACTTCAAACACCTCAATTCTGTGACTTCACACACCTCCATTCTATGATTTCACACACCTCCATTTTATGACTTCACACACCTCCATTTTATGATGTCAAACACCTCTATTTTGACTTCACACACCTCCATTATGTGACTGCACACACCTCCCTTCGGTGACTTCACACACCTCCATTCTATGATTTCACACATCTACATTCTATGACTTCACACTTCTCCATTCTGACTTCACACACTTCCATTTTATGATTTCACCCACCTCCATGCTATGATTTCACACACCTCCATTCTGTGACTTCACACACCTCCATTCTGAGTTCACACACCTCCACTCTGTGACTTAACACACCTCCATTCTGACTTAACAAACCTCCATTTCATGACTTCGCAAAACTCCATTCTATGACTGCACACACCTCCATTCTATGACTTCACAAACCTCCATTCTGAGTTGACACACCTCCATTCTGTGACTTCACACACCTCCATTCTCACTTCACACACCTACTTTCTATGACTTCACCCACCTACATTCTATGACTTCACACCTCCATTCTGACTTCACACACGTCCATTGTGTTACTTCACACCCCTCCATTCTGAGATTTCACACACCACCTTCTATGACTTCACACACCTCCATTCTATGACTTCACAGACCTCCATTCTATGACTTCACACACCTTCATTTTCTGACTTCACACACCTCCATTCTGTGACTTGACACACCTCCATTCTATGACTTCACACAACTTCATTCTTACTTCACAATCATCCATTCTATGACTTCACACACCTCCATTCTGTGACATCCCACACCTCCATTCTATGACTTCAAACACCTCCATTGTGATTTCACACACCTATATTCTGACTTCACACTCCTCAGGTCTATGACATCACACACGTCCATTCTGACTTCACACACCTCCTTTCTGTGACTTCACACAGCTCCACTCTATGATTTCACACACCTCCATTCTATTACTTCACACACCTCCATTCTATGACTTCACACACCACCATTCTGAATTCATACACCTCAATTCTGTGACTTCACCCACCTCCATTCTGAATTCACACACCTCCATTCTATGACTTCCACACCTCCATTCTGTGACTTCACACAACACCATTCTATGACTTCAAACACCTCCATTGTGTCTTCGCATAAACTCCATTCTATGAGTTCACACACCTCCATTCTATGACCTCACACACCTCCATTCTGACTTCACACACCTACATTCTATGACTTCGCACACCTCCATTCTGACTTCACACACCTCCATTCTGTGACTTCACACACCTCCATTCCATGACTTCTCACACCTCCATTCGATGACTTCACACACCTCCATTCTTTGATTCACACACCTCCATTTTGACTTCACACACCTCCATTCTGTGACTTCACACACCTCCATTTGTGACTTCACACCCCACCTTTTTGACTTCACACACCTCCATTCTGTGACCTCACAAACCTCCATTCGTGATTTCACACACCTCCATTTTGACTTCACACACTTCCATTTTGTGATTTCACACACCTCCATTCTGTGACTTCACACACATCTATTGTTTGATTTCTCACACCTGTATTCTTTGACTTCACACACATCCATTCCATGACTTCACACACCTCCATTCTATGAGTTCATACACCTCCATTCTATGAGTTCACACAGCTCCATTTTGACTTCACACACCTCCATTCTATGACTTCACACACCTTCATTCTTACTTCAGAAACATCCAATCTATGACTTCACACACCTCCATTCTATGACTTCACAAACCTCCATTCTGTGACTTCTCACACCTCCATTCTGAATTCACACACCTCCATTCTGACTTCACACACCTCCATTCTGACTTCACACACCTCCATTCTATGACTTCACACACTTGCTTTCTATGACTTCACACACCTCCATTCTGTGACTTCACACACATCCATTGTGAGTTCACACACCTCCATTCTGTGACTTCACACACGTCCATTCTGTGACTTCACACACGTCCATTCTGTGACTTCACCCACCTCCATTCTATGACATCACAAACCTCCATTCTGTGACTTCACACACCTCCATTCTGTGACTTCACAAACCTCCATTCTATGACTTCACACTCCTCTATTTTATGACGTCACACACCTCAATTTTGACTTCACACACCTCCATTATATGACTTCACACACCTTACTTAGGTGATTTCACACTCCTCCATTCTATGACTTCACACATCTACATTCTATGACTTCACAAACCTTCATTCAATGACTTCAAACAATTCCATTCTATGATTTCACAAACCTCCATTCTATGACTTCACATACCTCCATTCTGTGAGTTCACACACCTACATTCTGAGTTCACACACCTCCATTCTGTGACTTCACACACCTCCATTCTGTGACTTCACATACCTCCATTCTGAGTTGACCCACCTCCATTCTGTCACTTCACACCCCTCCATTCTGACTTTACACACCTCCAGTCTATGACTTCACACACCTCCATTATGTGGCTTCACACACCTCCATTCTATGACTTCACACACCTCCATTGTGACTTCACACACCTCCATTCTATGAGTTCACACATCTACGTTCTGACTTCACACACCTCCCCCCTATGACTTCATACACTTCCATTCTGACTTCACACAGCTCCATTCTGTGACTTCACAAAACTCCATTCCATGATTTCACACACCTACCTACTATGACTTCACACACCTCCATCTATGACTTCAGACACCTCCTTTCTGAGTCACACACCTAAATTCTGTGACTTAACACACCTCCATTCTGATTTCACACACTCCATTGTATGACTTCACACACCTCCATTCTGTGACTTCAAACACCTCAATTCTATGACTTCACACACTTCCATTTTGACGTCACACACCTCCATTCTATGACTTCACACACCTCCATTCTATGACTTCACACACCTCCATTCTGATTTCACACACCTCTATTCTATGACTTCGCACACCTCCATTCTGACTTCCCACACCTCCTTTCTATAATTCACCCACCTCCATTCCATGACTTCACACCTCCATTCTGACTTCACACACCTCCATTCTGTGTCTTCACACACCTCCATTCTGTGACTACACACAACCCATTCTATGACTGACACACCTCCATTCTATGAGTTCACACAGCTCCATTCTATGACTTCACACACCTTCATACTATGACTTCACACACCTCCATTTTGTGACTTCACACACCTCCATTTTATGACTTGACACACCTTCATTCTTACTTCACAAACATCCTTCTATGACTTCACACAGCTCCATTCTATGGCTTCACACACCTCCATTCTGCGACTTAACACACCTCCATTCTGTGACTTCACACACCTCAATTCTGTGACATCACACACCTCCATTCTGACTTCACACACCTCCATTATATGACTTCACACACCTCCATTCTGTGACTTGACACAACTCCATTCTATGACTTCACAAAACTTCATTCTAACTTCACAAATATCCATTCTATGACTTCACACACCTCCATTCTGTGACTTCACACACCTCCATTCTGTTACTTCACACACCTCAATTCTGTAACTTCACACACCACCATTCTGACTTCACACAACTCCATTCTATGACTTCACACACCTCCATTCTATGACTTCACACATCCATTTGTGACTTCACACACCACCATTTTTACTTCACACACCTCCATTCTGTGACTTCACACACCTCCATTCTATGACTTCACACACCTCCATTCTATGACTTAACACATCCATTTTGACTTCACACACCTCCAATATATGACTTCACACACCTCCTTCTCCGACTTCACACCCGTCCCATTTGACTTCACATACTTCCATTCTATGACTTCACAAACCTCCATTCTGTGACTTCACACACCTCCATTCTGTGACTTCATAACCGTCCTTTCTGTGACTTCACACACCTCCATTCTATGACTTCAAACACCTCCATTCTAAGACTTCACCCACCTCCATTCTATGACTTCACACACCTCCTTCTCCGACTTCATACCCATGCCCTTTGACTTCACATACTTCCATTCTATGACTTCACAAACCTCCATTCTGTGACTTCACACACCTCCATTCTGTGACTTCACAAACCTCCATTCTATGATTTCTCAAACCTCCATTCTATAACTTCACACACCTCCATTTTATGATGTCAAACACCTCCATTTTGACTTCACACACCTCCATTATGTGACTTCACACACCTCCCTTCGGTGACTTCACACACCTCCATTCTATGACTTCACACATCCACATTCTATGACTTCACACTTCTCCATTCTATGACTTCGCACACTTACATTCTATGATTTCACATACCTCCATGCTATGACTTCACACACCTCCATTCTGTGACTTCACACACCTCCATTCTGAGTTCACACACCTCCATTCTGTGACTTAACACACCTCTATTCTGACTTCACACACCTCCATTTCATGACTTCGCACAACACCATTCTATGACTGCACAAACCTCCATTCTATGACTTCACAAACCTCCATTCTGAGTTGACACACCTCCATTTTGTGACTTCACACACCTCCATTCTCACTTCACACACCTATTTTCTATGACTTCACCCACCTCCATTCTATGAGTTCACACCTCCATTCTGACTTCACACACCTCCATTGTTTGGTTTCACACACCTCCATTCTGTGACTTCACACAACTTCATTCTTACTTCACAAACATACATTCTATGACTTCACACACCTCCATTCTGTGACTTCACACACCTCCATTCTGTTACTTCACACACCTCAATTGTATGACTTCACACACCTCCATTCTGTGACTTCAAACACCTCCATGGTGAGTTCACACACCTCCAATCTCTGACTTCACACCCCTCCATTCTGTGACTTCCCACACCTCCATTCTATGACTTCACCCACCTCCACTCTATGACTTCACACACCTCAGTTCTATGACTTCACACACCTCCATTCTGTGCCTACACACACCTCCATTCTATGACTTCACAAACCTCCATTCTGTGACTTCACACACCTCCATTCTATGACTTCACACACCTCCATTCTATTAGTTCACATACCTCCATTCTGACTTCACACACCTCCATTCTGACTTCACAGACCTCAATTCTGTGACTTCACACACCTCCATTCTATGATTTCACACACTTCCATTCTATGACTTCACACACCTCCATTCTATGACTTCACACATCCCATTTCTGAGTTGACACACCTCCATTCTGTGATTTCACACACCTCCAATCCGACTTCACACACTTCCATTATATGACTTCACACACATCCATTCTGTGACTTCACACACCTCCACTCTATGACTTCACACACCTGCATTGTGACTTCACACACCTCCATTCTATGAGTTCACACACGTGCATTGTGACTTCACACACCTCCATTTTATGATTTCACACACCTTCATTCTGTCTTCACACAACTCCATTCTGACTTCACACACCTCAATTCTGTGACTTCACACACCTCCATTCTATGATTTCACACACTTCCATTCTATGACTTCACACACCTCCAATCTATGACTTCACCCACCTCATTTCTGAGTCGACACACCTCCATTCTCTGATTTCACACACCTCCAATCTGACTTCACTCACTTCCATTCTATGACTTCACACACCTCCATTCTTTGACATCCAAAACCACCATTCTATGACTTCACACACCTCCATTGTGACTTCTCACACCTCCATTCTATGAGTTCACACACCTCCATTCTGACTTCACACACCTCCATTCTATGACTTCACACAGCTCCATTCTGACTTCACACACCTCCATTCTATGACTTCGCACACCTCTATTCTGACTTCACACACCTCCATTCTGTGACTTCACACACCTCCATTCTATGACTTCACACACCACCATTCTGTGACTTCACACACCTCCACTCTGTGACTTTACACACCCCCAATCTGCGACTTCACAAACCTCCCTTCTGTTATTTCACACACCTCCATTCTTTGCCTTCACACAACACCATTCTTTGACTTCACACACCTCCATTTGTGACTTCACACACCACCATTTTTACTACACACACCTCCATTCTGTGACGTCACACACCTCCATTTTGACTTCACACACTTCCATTCTCTGACTTCACACACCAACTTTCTTTGACTTCACACACCTCCATTCTTTGACTGCACACACGTCCATTCCATGACTTCACACACCTCCATTCTATGAGTTCACACACATCCATTCTATGAGTTCACACACCACCATTTTGACTTCACACACCTCCATTCTATGACTTCACACACCCTCATTCTTACTTCAGAAACATCCATTCTGTGACTTAACACACCTCCATTCTGAGTTCACACACCTCCATTCTGTGACTTCACACACCTCCATTCTGTGACTTCACACAACTCCATTCTCTGACTTCACACACTTCAATTCCATGACTTCACACACCTCCATTCTGTGACTTCACACACCTCCATTCTATGACTTCACATACCTCCATTGTGTGACTTCACACACCTCCATTCCATGACTGCACACATCCATTTTGACTTCACACACCTCCAATATATGACTTCAAACACCTCAATTCTGTGACTTCACACACTTCCATTCTATGACTTCACACACCTTCATTCTTACTTCAGAAACATCCATTCTGTGACTTAACACACCTCCATTCTTCGTTCACACACCTCCATTCTGTGACTTCACACACCTACATTCTGTGACTTCACACAACTCCATTCTCTAACTTGACACACTTCAATTCCATGACTTCACACACCTCCATTCTGTGACTTCACACACCTCCATTCTATGACTTCACACACCTCCACTGTATGACTTCACACACCTCCATTCTATGACTTCACACATCCATTTTGACTACACACACCTCCAATATATGACTTCAAACACCTCAAATCTGTGACTTCACACACCTCCATTCTATGACTTCATACCCGTCCTTTCTGTGATTTCACACACCTCCATTCTATGACTTCACACACCTCCTTCTCCGACTTCACACCCGTCCCATTTGACTTCACATACTTCCATTCTATGACTTCACAAACCTCCATTCTGTGACTTCACACACCTCCATTCTGTGACTTCATAACCGTCCTTTCTGTGACTTCACACACCTCCATTCTATGACTTCACACACCTCCATTCTAAGACTTCACCCACCTCCATTCTATGACTTCACACACCTCCTTCTCCGACTTCACACCCATCCCATTTGACTTCACATACTTCCATTCTATGACTTCACAAACCTCCATTCTGTGACTTCACATACCTCCATTCTGTGACTTCACAAACCTCCATTCTATGATTTCTCAAACCTCCATTCTATAACTTCACACAGCTCCATTTTATGATGTCAAACACCTCCATTTTGACTTCACACACCTCCATTATGTGACTTCACACACCTCCCTTCGGTGACTTCACACACCTCCATTCTATGACTTCACACATCCACATTCTATGACTTCACACTTCTCCATTCTATGACTTCGCACACTTACATTCTATGATTTCACATACCTCCATGCTATGACTTCACACACCTCCATTCTGTGACTTCACACACCTCCATTCTGAGTTCACACACCTCCATTCTGTGACTTAACACACCTCTATTCTGACTTCACACACCTCCATTTCATGACTTCGCACAACACCATTCTATGACTGCACAAACCTCCATTCTATGACTTCACAAACCTCCATTCTGAGTTGACACACCTCCATTTTGTGACTTCACACACCTCCATTCTCACTTCACACACCTATTTTCTATGACTTCACCCACCTCCATTCTATGAGTTCACACCTCCATTCTGACTTCACACACCTCCATTGTTTGGTTTCACACACCTCCATTCTGTGACTTCACACAACTTCATTCTTACTTCACAAACATACATTCTATGACTTCACACACCTCCATTCTGTGACTTCACACACCTCCATTCTGTTACTTCACACACCTCAATTATATGACTTCACACACCTCCATTCTGTGACTTCAAAGACCTCCATGGTGAGTTCACACACCTCCAATCTCTGACTTCACACCCCTCCATTCTGTGACTTCCCACACCTCCATTCTATGACTTCACCCACCTCCACTCTATGACTTCACACACCTCAGTTCTATGACTTCACACACCTCCATTCTGTGCCTACACACACCTCCATTCTATGACTTCACAAACCTCCATTCTGTGACTTCACACACCTCCATTCTATGACTTCACACACCTCCATTCTATTAGTTCACATACCTCCATTCTGACTTCACACACCTCCATTCTGACTTCACACACCTCAATTCTGTGACTTCACACACCTCCATTCTATGATTTCACACACTTCCATTCTATGACTTCACACACCTCCATTCTATGACTTCACACATCCCATTTCTGAGTTGACACACCTCCATTCTGTGATTTCACACACCTCCAATCCGACTTCACACACTTCCATTATATGACTTCACACACATCCATTCTGTGACTTCACACACCTCCACTCTATGACTTCACACACCTGCATTGTGACTTCACACACCTCCATTCTATGAGTTCACACACGTGCATTGTGACTTCACACACCTCCATTTTATGATTTCACACACCTTCATTCTGTCTTCACACAACTCCATTCTGACTTCACACACCTCAATTCTGTGACTTCACACACCTCCATTCTATGATTTCACACACTTCCATTCTATGACTTCACACACCTCCAATCTATGACTTCACCCACCTCATTTCTGAGTCGACACACCTCCATTCTCTGATTTCACACACCTCCAATCTGACTTCACTCACTTCCATTCTATGACTTCACACACCTCCATTCTTTGACATCCAAAACCACCATTCTATGACTTCACACACCTCCATTGTGACTTCTCACACCTCCATTCTATGAGTTCACACACCTCCATTCTGACTTCACACACCTCCATTCTATGACTTCACACAGCTCCATTCTGACTTCACACACCTCCATTCTATGACTTCGCACACCTCTATTCTGACTTCACACACCTCCATTCTGTGACTTCACACACCTCCATTCTATGACTTCACACACCACCATTCTGTGACTTCACACACCTCCACTCTGTGACTTTACACACCCCCAATCTGCGACTTCACAAACCTCCCTTCTGTTATTTCACACACCTCCATTCTTTGCCTTCACACAACACCATTCTTTGACTTCACACACCTCCATTCTATGACTTCACACTCCTCCATTTTGACTTCACACACCTCCATCTGTGACTTCACACACCTCCATTTGTGACTTCACACACCACCATTTTTACTACACACACCTCCATTCTGTGACGTCACACACCTCCATTTTGACTTCACACACTTCCATTCTCTGACTTCACACACCAACTTTGTTTGACTTCACACACCTCCATTCTTTGACTGCACACACGTCCATTCCATGACTTCACACACCTCCATTCTATGAGTTCACACACATCCATTCTATGAGTTCACACACCACCATTTTGACTTCACACACCTCCATTCTATGACTTCACACACCCTCATTCTTACTTCAGAAACATCCATTCTGTGACTTAACACACCTCCATTCTGAGTTCACACACCTCCATTCTGTGACTTCACACACCTCCATTCTGTGACTTCACACAACTCCATTTTCTGACTTCACACACTTCAATTCCATGACTTCACACACCTCCATTCTGTGACTTCACACACCTCCATTCTATGAGTTCACACACCTCCATTGTATGACTTCACACACCTCCATTCTATGACTTCACACATCCATTTTGACTTCACAGACCTACATTATATGACTTCAAACACCTCAATTCTGTGACTTCACACACCTCCATTCTATGACTTCATACCCGTCCTTTCTGTGACTTCACACACCTCCATTCCATGACTTCACACACCTCCATTCTGTGACTTCACACACCTCCATTCTATGCCTTCACACACCTCCATTCTTTGACTTCACACACCTCCATTATAGGACTTCACACACCTCCATTTTGACTTCACACACCTCCATCCTGTGACTTTACACACCTCCATAGGTGACTTCACACACCACCATTTTGACTACACACGCCTCCATTCTGTGACGTCACACACCTCCATTCTGTGACTTCACACACCTCCATTTTGACTTCACACACTTCCATTCCATGACTTCACACACCTCCATTCTATGAGTTCACACACATACATTCTATGACTTCACACACCACCATTTTGAATTCACACACCTACATTCTATGACTTCACACACCTTCATTCTTCCTTCAGAAACATCCATTCTGTGACTTAACACACCTCCATTCTGAGTTCACACACCTCCATTCTGTGACTTCACACACCTCCATTCTGTGATTTCACACAACTCCATTCTCTGACTTCACACACTTCAATTCCATGACTTCACACACCTCCATTCTGTGACTTCACACACCTCCATTCTATGACTTCACACACCTCCATTGTGTGACTTCACACACCTCCATTCCATGACTGCACACATCCATTTTGACTTCACACACCTCCAATATATGACTTCAAACACCTCAATTCTGTGACTTCACACACTTCCATTCTATGACATCACACACCTTCATTCTTACTTCAGAAACATCCATTCTGTGACTTAACACACCTCCATTCTTCGTTCACACACCTCCATTCTGTGACTTCACACACCTGCATTCTGTGACTTCACACAACTCCATTCTCTGACTTCACACACTTCAATTCCATGACTTCACACACCTCCATTCTGTGACTTCACACACCTCCATTCTATGACTTCACACACCTCCACTGTATGACTTCACACACCTCCATTCTATGACTTCACACATCCATTTTGACTACACACACCTCCAATATATGACTTCAAACACCTCAAATCTGTGACTTCACACACCTCAATTCTATGACTTCATACCCGTCCTTTCTGTGACTTCACACACCTCCATTCTATGACTTCACACACCTCCATTCTAAGACTTCACCCACCTCCATTCTATGACTTCACACACCTCCTTCTCCGACTTTACACCCATCGAATTTGACTTCACATACTTCCATTCTATGACTTCACAAACCTCCATTCTGTGACTTCACACACCTCCATTCTATGACTTCACACACCTCCATTTTATGATGTCAAACACCTCCATTTTGACTTCACACACCTCCATTTATGACTTCACACACCTCCCTTCGGTGACTTCACATACCTCCATTCTATGACTTCACACATCTACATTCTATGACTTCACACTTCTCCATTCTATGACTGCACACACTTACATTCTATGATTTCACATACCTCCATGCTATGACTTCACACACCTCCATTCTGTGACTTCACACACCTCCATTTTGAGTTCACACACCTCCATTCTTTGACTTAACACACCTTCATTCTCACTTCACACACCTCCATTTCATGAATTCGCACAACTCCATTCCAAGACTGCACACACCTCCATTCTATGACTTCACAAACCTCCATTCTGAGTTGACACCTCTCCATTCTGTGACTTCCCACACCTCCATTCTATGACTTCTCCCACCTCCACTCTATGACTTCACACACCTCCGTTCTATGACTTCACACACCTCCATTCTGTGACTACACACACCTCCATTCTATGACTTCCCAAACCTCCATTCTATGACTTCATACCCGTTCTTTCTGTGACTTCACACACCTCCATGCTATGACTTCATACCCGTCCTTTCTGTGACCTCACACACATCAAATATATGACTTCAAACACCTCAGTTCTGTGACTTCACACACCTCCATTCTATGACTTCATACCCGACCTTTCTGTGACTTCACACACCTTCATTCTGTGACTTCACACACCTCCATTCTGTGACTTCACACACCTCCATTCTGAGTTCACACACCTCCATTCTGTGACTTAACACACCTCCATTCTCACTTCACACAACTCCATTTCATGAATTCGCACAACTCCATTCTATGACTGCACACACCTCCATTCTGTGACTTCACAAACCTCCATTCTTAGTTGACACACCTCCACTCTGTGACTTCACACACCTCCATTCTCACTTCACAAACCTACTTTCTATGACTTCACCCACCTCCAATCTATGACTTCACACCTCCATTCTGACTTCACACACCTCCATTGTGTGACTTCACACACCTCCATTTTGTGACTTCACACAACTTCATTCTTACTTCACAAACATCCATTCTATGAATTCACACACCTCCATTCTGTGACTTCACACAACTCTATTCTGTTACTTCAGACACCTCAATTCTGTAACTTCACACACCCCCATTCTGATTTCACACACCTCCATTCTATGACTTCACACACCTCCATTCTATGACTTCACACACCTCCATTTGTGACTTCACACACCAACATTTTGACTTCACACACCTCCATTCTGTGACTTCACACACCTTCCTTTGGTGACTTCACAAACCTCCATTCTGTGACTTCACACACCTCAATTCTGTTACTTCACACACCTCAATTCTGTAACTTCACACACCACCATTCTGATTTCACACACCTCCATTCTGTGACTTCACACACCTCCATTCTATGACTTCACACACCTCCATTTTTTGACATCACACACCTCCATTCTATGACTTCACACATCCATTTTGACTTCACACACCTCCAGTATATGACTTCAAACACCTCAATTCTGTGACTTCACACACCTCCATTCTATGACTTCATACCCGTCCTTTCTGTTATTTCACACACCTCCTTTCTATGCCTTCACACACCTCCATTCTTTGACTTCACACACCTCCATTCTATGACTTCACACACCTCCATTTTGACTTCACACACCTCCATTCTGTGACTTCACACACCTCCATTTGTGACTTCACACACCACCATTTTTACTACACACACCTCCATTCTGTGATGTCACACACCTCCATTTTGACTTCACACAATTCCATTCTCTGACTTCACACACCAACTTTGTTTGACTTCACACACCTCCATTCTTTGACTGCACACACGTCCATTCCATGACTTCACACACCTCCATTCTATGAGTTCGCACACATCCATTCTATGAGTTCACACACCACCATTTTGACTTCACACACCTCCATTCTATGACTTCACACACCCTCATTCTTACTTCAGAAACATCCATTCTGTGACTTAACACACCTGTATTCTGAGTTCACATACCTCCATTCTGTGACTTAACACACCTCCATTCTGTGACTTCACACAACTCCATTCTCTGACTTCACACACTTCAATTCCATGACTTCACACACCTCCATTCTGTGACTTCACACACCTCCATTCTATGACTTCACACACCTCCATTGTATGACTTCACACTCCTCCATTCTATGACTTCACACATCCATTTTGACTTCACACACCTCCAATATATGACTTTAAACACCTCAATTCTGTGTCTTCACACACCTCCATTCTCTGACTTCATACCCGTCCTTTCTGTGACTTCACACACCTCCATTCCATGACTTCACACACCTCCATTCTGTGACTTCACACACCTCTATTCTTTGACTTCACACACCTCCATTATATGATTTCACACACCTCCATTTTGACTTCACACACCTCCATCCTGTGACTTCACACACCTCCATTTGTGACTTCACACACCACCATTTTGACTACACACGCCTCCATTCTGTGACGTCACACACCTGCATTCTGTGACTTCACACACCTCTATTTTGACTTCACACACTTCCATTCCATGACTTCACACACCTCCATTCTATGAGTTCACACACATCCATTCTATGACTTCACACACCACCATTTTGAATTCACACACCTACATTCTATGACTACACACACCTTCATTCTTACTTCAGAAACATCCATTCTGTGACTTAACACACCTCCATTCTGAGTTCACACACCTCCATTCTGTGACTTCACACACCTCCATTCTTTGACTTCACACAACTCCATTCTCTGACTTCACACACTTCAATTCCATGACTTCACCTCCATTCTGTGACTCCACACACCTCTATTCTATGACTTCACACACCTCCATTGTATGACTTCACACACCTCCATTCCATGACTTCACACATCCATTTTGACTTCACACACCTCCAATATATGACTTCAAACACCTCAATTCTGTGACTTCACACACTTCCATTCTATGACTTCACACACCCTCATTCTTACTTCAGAAACATCCATTCTGTGACTTAACAAACCTCCATTCTTCGTTCACACACCTCCACTCTGTGACTTCACACACCTCCATTCTGTGACTTCACACAACTCCATTCTCTGACTTCACACAATTCAATTCCATGACTTCACACACCTCCATTCTGTGACTTCACACACCTCCATTCAATGACTTCACACACCTCCATTGTATGACTTCACACACCTCCATTCTGTGACTTCACACATCCATTTTGACTTCACACACCTCCAATATATGACTTCAAACACCTCAATTCTGTGACTTCACACACCTCCATTCTATAACTTCATACCCGTCCTTTCTGTGACTTTACACACCTCCATTCTATGACTTCACACACCTCCATTCTAAGACTTCACCCACCTCCATTCTATGACTTCATACCCGTCCTTTCTGTGACTTCACACACCTCCATGCTATGACTTCATACCCGTCCTTTCTCTGACTTCACACACATCAAATATATGACTTCAAACACCTCAATTCTGTGACTTCACACACCTCCATTCTATGACTTCATACCCGTCCTTTCTGTGACATCACACACCTCCATTCTGTGACTTCACACACCTCCATTCTGTGACTTCACACACCTCCATTCTGAGTTCACACACCTCCATTCTGTGACTTAACACACCTCCATTCTCCCTTCACACACCTCCATTTCATGAATTCGCACAACTCCATTCTATGACTGCAAACACCTCCATTCTATGACTTCACAAACCTCCATTCTGAGTTGACACACCTCCACTCTGTGACTTCACACACCTCCATTCTCACTTCACAAACCTACTTTCTATGACTTCACCCACCTCCAATCTATGACTTCACACCTCCATTCTGACTTCACTCACCTCCATTGTGTGACTTCACACACCTCCATTCTGTGACTTCACACAACTTCATTCTTACTTCACAAACATCCATTCTATGAATTCACACACCTCCATTCTGTGACTTCACACACCTCTATTCTGTTACTTCAGACACCTCAATTCTGTAACTTCACACACCCCCATTCTGATTTCACACACCTCCATTCTATGAATTCACACACCTCCATTCTATGACTTCACACACCTCCATTTGTGACTTCACACACCACCATTTTGACTTCACACACCTCCATTCTGTGACTTCACACACCTTCCTTCGGTGACTTCACACACCTCCATTCTGTGACTTCACACACCTCCATTCTGTTACTTCACACACCTCAATTCTGTAACTTCACACACCACCATTCTGATTTCACACACCTCCATTCTGTGACTTCACACACCTCCATTCTGTTACTTCATACACCTCCATTTGTGACTTCACACACCACCATTTTGACTTCACACACCTCTATTCTGTGACTTCACACACCTCCATTCTATGACTTCACATACCTCCATTTTTTGGCATCACACACCTCCATTCTATGACTTCACACATCCATTTTGACTTCACACACCTCCAGTATATGACTTCAAACACCTCAATTCTGTGACTTCACACACCTCCATTCTATGACTTCATACCCATCCTTTCTGTGACTTCACACACCTCCATTCTATGACTTCACACACCTCCTTCTCCGACTTCACACCCATCCAATTTGACTTCACATACTTCCATTCTATGACTTCACAAACCTCCATTCTGTGACTTCACACACCTCCATTCTGTGACTTCACAAACCTCCATTCTATGATTTCACACACCTCCATTCTATGACTTCACATACCTCCATTTTATGATGTCAACCACCTCCATTTTGACTTCACACACCTCCATTATGTGACTTCACACACCTTCCTTCGGTGACTTCACACACCTCCATTCTATGACTTCACACATCTACATTCTATGACTTCATACTTCTCCATTCTATGACTTCACAAACTTACATTCTATGATTTCACATACCTCCATGCTATGACTTCACACACCTCCATTTTGTGACTTCACACACCTCCATTCTGGGTTCACACACCTCCATTCTGTGACTTAACACACCTCCATTCTGACTTCACCCACCTCCATTCTATGACTTCACATCTCCATTCTGACTTCACACACCTCCATTGTGTGCCTTCACACACCTCCATTCTGTGACTTCACACAACTTCATTCTTACTTCACAAACATACATTCTATGACTTCACACACCTCCATTCTGTGACTTCACACACCTCCATTCTGTGACTTCAAACACCTCCATTCTGAGTTCACACACCTCCATTCTGTGACTTCACACACCTCCATTCTGTGACTTCCCACACCTCCATTCTATGACCTCACCCACCTTCATTCTATGACTTCACACACCTCCGTTCTATGACTTCACACACCTCTACTCTATGACTTCACACACCTGCATTGTGACTTCACACACCTCCATTCTATGCGTTCACACACGTGCATTGTGACTTCACACACCTCCATTCTATGATTTCACACACCTCCATTCTAACTTCACACACCTACATTTTGACTTCACACAGCTCAATTCTGTGACTTCACACACCTCCATTCTATGATTTCACACACTTCCACTCTATGACTTCACACACCTCCATTCTATGACTTCACACACCTCATTTCTGAGTCGACACACCTCCAATCTATGATTTCACACACCTCCAATCTGACTTCACTCACTTCCATTGTATGACTTCACACACCTCCATTCTTTGACATCCTAAACCACCATTCTATGACTTCACACACCTCCATTGTGACTTCTCACACCTCCATTCTATGAGTTCACACACCTCCATTCTGACTTCACACACCTCCCTTCTATGACTTCACACAGCTCCATTCTGCCTTCACACACCTCCATTCTATGACTTCGCACACCTCTATTCTGACATCACACACCTCCATTCTGTGCCTTCACACACCTCCATTCTTTGACTTCACACACCTCCATTCTGTGACTTCACACATCTCCATTTTGACTTCACACACTTCCATTCTGTGACTTCACACACCTCCATTTGTGACTTCACACACCACCATTTTTCCTACACACACCTCCATTCTGTGTCGTCACACACCTCCATTCTGTGACTTCACAAACCTCCATTCGGTGACTTCAAAATCCTCCATTCTGACTTCACACACCTCAATTCTATGATTTCACACACTTCCATTCTATGACTTCACACACCTCCATTCTGTGACTTAACACACCTCCATTCTTAGTTCACACACCTCCATTCTGTGACTTCACAAACGACCATTGTTTGACTTCACACACCTCCATTCTTTGACTTCACACACGTCCAATCCATGACTTCACACACCTCAATTCTATGAGTTCACACACATCCATTCTATGAGTTCACACACCACCATTTTGACTTCACACACCTCCATTCTATGACTTCACACAACTTCATTCTTACTTCAGAAACATCCATTCTGTGATTTAACACACCTCCATTCTGAGTTCACACACCTCCATTCTGTGACTACACACACCTCCATTCTGTGACTTCACACAACTCCATTCTCTGACTTCACAAACTTCCATTCCATGACTTCAAACACTTCCATTCTGTGATTTCACACACCTCCATTCTATGACTTCACACACCTCCATTCTATGACTTCAAACACCTCCATTCTATGACTTCACACATCCATTTTGACTTCACACACCTCCAATATATGACTTCAAACACCTCAATTCTGTGACTTCACACAACTCCATTCTATGACTTCATACCCGTCCTTTCTGTGACTTCACACACCTCCATTCTATGACTTCATACACCTCCATTCTAAGACTTCACCCACCTTCATTCTATGACTTCACAAACCTCCATTCTGTGACTTCACACACCTCCATTCTGTGACTTCAAACCTCCATTCAATGACTTCACACAACGTCATTCTTACTTCGCAAACATCCATTCTATGAATTCACACACCTCCATTCTGTGACTCCACACACCTCCATTCTGTTACTTCACACACCTCAGTTCTGTAACTTCACACACCACCATTCTGATTTCACACACCTCAATTCTATGACTTCACACACCTCCATTCTATGACTTCACACACCTCCATTTGTGACTTCACACACCACCATTTTGACTTCACAAACCTCCGTTTTGTGACTTCACACACCTCCATTTTATGACTTCACATACCTCCTTCTCCGACTTCACACCCATCCAATTTGACTTCACATACTTCCATTCTATGACTTCACAAACCTCCATTCTGTGAATTCACACACCTCCGTTCTGTGACTTCAGAAACCTCCATTCTATGATTTCACACACCTCCATTCTATGACTTCACACACCTCCATTTTGTGATGTCAAACACCTCCATTTTGATTTCACACACCTCCATTCTGTGACTTAACACACCTCCATTCTGACTTCACCCACCTCCATTCTATGACTTCACACCTCCATTCTGACTTCACACACCTCAATTTCATGACTTTGCACAACTCCATTCTATGACTGCGCACACCTCCATTCTATGACTTCACACACTTACATTCTATGATTTCACATACCTCCATGCTATGACTTCACACACCTCCATTCTGTGACTTCACACACCTCCATTCTGAGTTCACACACCTCCATTCTGTGACTTAACACACCTCCATTCTGACTTCACCCACCTCCATTCTATGACTTCACACGTCCATTCTGACTTCACACACCTCAATTTCATGACTTTGCACAACTCCATTCTATGACTGCGCACACCTCCATTCTATGACTTCACACACTTACATTCTATGATTTCACATACCTCCATGCTATGACTTCACACACCTCCATTCTGTGACTTAACACACCTCCATTCTGACTTCCACCACCTCCATTCTATGACTTCACACCTCCATTCTGATGCACACACCTCCATTGTGTGACTTCACACACCTCCATTCTGTGACTTCACACACGTCCATTATCTGACTTCACACACCTCCAATCTATTACTTCACACACCTCCATTCTGTGACTTCAAACACCTCCATTCTGAGTTCACACACCTCCATTCTGTGACTTCACACACTTCCATTCTGTGACTTCCCACACCTCCATTCTATGACTTCACACACCTCCATTCTGTGACTTCACACACGTCCATTATCTGACTTCACACACCTCCAATCTATCACTTCACCCACCTACACTCTATGACTTCACACACCTCCATTCTATGACTTCACACACCTCCATTCTGTGACTACACACACCTCCATTCTATGACTTCACAAACCTCCATTCTGTGACTTCACACACCTCCATTCTATGACTTCACACACCTCCATTCTATGACTTCACACACCTCCATTCTATGAGTTCACACACCTCCATTCTGACTTCACATACCTCCATTCTGACTTCACACACCTCAATTCTCTGACTTCACTCACCTCCATTCTATGATTTCACACACTTCCATTCTATGACTTCACACACCTCCGTTCTATGACTTCACACACCTCCATTCTGTGACTTCACACACCTCCATTCTGTGACTACACACACCTCCATTCTATGACTTCACACACCTCCATTCTGTGACTTCACACACCTCCATTCTATGACTTCACACACCTCCATTCTATGAGTTCACCCACCTCCATTCTATGACTTCACACACCTCCATTCTGACTTTACACACCTCAATTCTGACTTCACACACCTCAATTCTGTGACTTCACACGTCCATTCTATGATTTCACACACTTCCATTCTATGACTTCACACACCTCCACTCTATGACTTCACACATGTCATTTCTGAGTTGACACACCTCCATACTGTGATTTCACACACCTCCAATCTGACTTCACACACTTCCATTCTATGACTTCACACACATCCATTCTGTGACTTCACACACCTCCACTCTATGACTTCACACACCTGCATTTTGACTTCACACACCTCCATTCTAAGAGTTCACACGTGCATTGTGACTTAACACACCTCCTTCTATGACTTCACACACCTCCATTCTGACTACACACACCTCCATTCTGACTTCACACACCTCAATTCTGTGACTTCACACACCTCCATTCTATGATTTCACACACTTACATTCTATGACTTCACACACCTCCATTCTATGACTTCACACACCTCATTTCTGAGTCGACACACCTCCATTCTGTGATTTCACACACCTCCAATCTGACTTCACTCACTTCCATTCTATGATTTCACACACCTCCATTCTTTGATATCCAAAACCACCATTCTATGACTTCACACACCTCCATTGTGACTTCTCACACCTCCATTCTATGAGTTCACACACCTCCATTCTGACTTCACACACCTCCCTTCTATGACTTCACACAGCTCCATTCTGACTTCACACACTCCCATTCTATGATTTCGCACACCTTTATTCTGACTTCACACACCTCCATTCTGTGACTTCTCACACCTCCACTCTGTGAGTTTACACACCTCCACTCTGCGACTTCACAAACCTCCCTTCTGTGATTTCACACACCTCCATTCTATGCCTTCACACACCTCCATTCTTTGACTTCACACACCTCCATTCTATGACTTCACACACCTCCATTCTATGACTTCACACACCTCCATTCTATGACTTCACACACCTCCATTCTGTGACTTCACACACCTCCATTTGTGACTTCACACACCACCATTTTTACTACACACACCTCCATTCTGTGACGTCACACACCTACATTCTGTGACTTCACAAACCTCCATTCGGTGACTTCAAACACCTCCATTCTGACTTCACACACCTGAATTCTATGATTTCACATACTTCCATTCTATGACTTCACACACCTCTATTCTCTGACTTAACACACCTCCATTCTGTGACTTCACACACCACAATTGTTTGAATTCACACACCTTCATTCTTTGACTTCATACACGTCCATTCCATGACTTCACACACCTCCATTCTATGAGTTCACACACATGCATTGTATGAGTTCACACACCACCATTTTGACTTCACATACCTCCATTCTATGACTTCACACACCTTCATTCTTACTTCAGAAACATCCATTCTGTGACATAACACACTTCCATTCTGAGTTCACACACCTCCATTCTGTGACTTCACATACCTCCATTCTGTGACTTCACACAACTCCATTCTCTGACTTCACACACTTCCATTCCATGACTTCACACACTTCCATTCTGTGATTTCACACACCTCCATTCTATGACTTCACACACCTCCATTCTATGACTTCAAACACCTCCATTCTATGACTTCACCCATCCATTTTGACTTCACACACCTCCAATATATGACTTCAAACACCTCAATTCTGTGACTTCACACACCTCCATTCTATGACTTCATACCCGTCCTTTCTGTGACTTCACACACCTCCATTCTATGACTTCACACACCTCCATTCTAAGACTTCACCCACCTCCATTCTATGACTTCACAAACCTCCATTCTGTGACTTCACACAACTCCATTCTGTGACTCCACACACCTCCATTCTGTTACTTCACACACCTCAATTCTGTAACTTCACACACCACAATTCTGATTTCACACACCTCCATTCTATGACTTCACACACCTCCATTCTATGACTTCACACACCTCCATTTGTGACTTCACACACCACGATTTTGACTTCACAAACCTCTGTTCTGTGACTTCACACACCTCCATTCTATGACTTCACATACCTCCTTCTCCTACTTCACACCCATCCAATTTGACTTCACATACTTCCATTCTATGACTTCACAAACCTCCGTTCTGTGAATTCACACACCTCCATTCTGTGACTTCACAAACCTCCATTCTATGATTTCACACACCTCCATTCTATGACTTCACACACCTCCATTTTATGATGTCAAACACCTCCATTTTGACTTCACACACCTCCATTATGTGACTTCACACTCCTCCCTTCGGTGACTTCACACACCTCCATTCTATGACTTCACACATCTACATTCTATGACTTCACACTTCCCCATTCTATGAATTCACACACTTACATTCTATGATTTCACATACCTCCAAGCTATGACTTCACACACCTCCATTCTGTGACTTCACACACCTCCATTCTGAGTTCACACAACTCCATTCTGTGACTTAACACACCTCCATTCTGACTTCACCCACCTCCATTCTATGACTTCACACCTCCATTTTGACTTCACCCACCTCCATTTCATGACTTTGCACAACTCCATTCTATGACTGCGCACACCTCCATTCTATGACTTCACACACTTACATTCTATGATTTCACATACCTCCATGCTATGACTTCACACACCTCCATTCTGTGACTTCACAAACCTCCCTTCTGAGTTCACACACCTCCATTCTGTGACTTAACACACCTCCATTCTTACTTCATCCACCTCCATTCTATGACTTCACACTCCATTCTGATGCACACACCTCCATTGTGTGACTTCACACACCTCCATTCTGTGACTTCACACAACTTCATTCTTACTTCACAAACATACATTCTATGACTTCACACAACTCCGTTCTGTGACTTCACACACGTCCATTATCTGACTTCACACACCTCCAATCTATTACTTCACACACCTCCATTCTGTGACTTCACACACCTCCATTCCGTGACTTCCCACACCTCCATTCTATGACTTCACACACCTCCATTCTATGACTTCACACACCTCCATTCTATGAGTTCACACACCTCCATTCTGACTTCACATACCTCCATTCTGACTTCACTCACCTAAATTCTCTGACTTCACACACCTCCATTCTATGATTTCACACACTTCCATTCTATGACTTCACACACCTCCGTTCTATGACTTCACACACCTCCATTCTGTGACTTCACACACCTCCATTCTGTGACTTCCCACAGCTTCATTCTATGACTTCAACCACCTCCACTCTATGACTTCACACACCTCCATTCTATGACTTCACACACCTCCATTCTGTGACTACACACACCTCCATTCTATGACTTCACAAACCTCCATTCTGTGACTTCACACACCTCCATTCTATGACTTCACACACCTCCATTCTATGAGTTCACACACCTCCATTCTATGACTTCACACACCTCCATTCTGACTTCACACACCTCCATTCTGACTTCACACACCTCAATTCTGTGACTTCACACACCTCCATTCTATGATTTCACACACTTCCATTCTATGACTTCACACACCTCCATTCTATGACTTCACACATCTCATTTCTGAGTTGACACACCTGCATTCTGTGATTTTACACACCTCCAATCTGACTTCACACACTTCCATTCTATGACTTCACACACATCCATTCTGTGACTTGACACACCTCCACTCTATGACTTCACACACCTGCATTTTGAGTTCACACACCTCCATTCTATGAGTTCACACACGTGCATTGTGACTTCACACACCTCCTTCTATGACTTCACACACCTCCATTCTGACTTCACACACCTCCATTCTGACTTCACACACCTCAATTCTGTGACTTCACACACCTCCATTCTATGATTTCACACACTTCCATTCTATGACTTCACACACCTCCATTCTATGACTTCACACACCTCATTTCTGAGTCGACACACCTCCATTCTGTGATTTCACACACCTCCAATCTGACTTCACTCACTTCCATTCTATGACTTCACACACCTCCATTCTTTGACATCCAAAACCACCATTCTATGACTTCACACACCACCATTGTGACTTCTCACACCTCCATTCTATGAGTTCACACACCTCCATTCTGACTTCACACACCTCCATTCTATGACTTCACACAGCTCCATTCTGATTTCACACACTTCCATTCTATGACTTCGCACACGTCTATTTTGACTTCACACACCTCCATTCTGTGACTTCACACACCTCCATTCTATGACTTCACACACCTCCATTCTGTGACTTCACACACCTCCACTCTGGGACTTTACACACCTCCACTCTGCGACTCCACAAACCTCCCTTCTGTGATTTCACACACCTCCATTCTATGCCTTCACACACCTCCATTCTTTGACTTCACACACCTCCATTCTATGACTTCACACACCTCCATTCTATGACTTCACACACCTCCATTCCATGACTTCACACACCTCCATTCTGTGACTTCACACACCTCCATTTGTGACTTCACACACCACCCTTTTTACTACACACACCTCCATTCTGTGACGTCACACACCTACATTCTGTGACTTCACAAACCTCCATTCGGTGACTTCAAACACCTCCATTCTGACTTCACACACCTGAATTCTATGATTTCACACACTTCCATTCTATGACTTCACACACCTCCATTCTGTGACTTAACACACCTCCATTCTGAGTTCACACACCTCCATTCTGTGACTTCACACACCACCATTGTTTGACTTCACACACCTCCATTCTTTGACTTCACACACGTCCATTCCATGACTTCACACACCTCCATTCTATGAGTTCACACACATCCATTCTATGACTTCACACACCTTCATTCTTACTTCAGAAACATCCATTCTGTGACATAACACACCTCCATTCTGAGTTCACACACCTCCATTCTGTGACTTCACACACCTCAATTCTGTGACTTCACACACCTCCATTCTGTGACTTCACACACTTCCATTCCATGACTTCACACACTTCCATTCTGTGACTTCACACACCTCCATTCTATGACTTCACACACCTCCATTCTACGACTTCAAACACCTCCATTCTATGACTTCACACATTCATTTTGACTTCACACACCTCCAATATATGACTTCAAACACCTCAATTCTGTGACTTCACACACCTCCATTCTATGACTTCATACCCGTCCTTTCTGTGACTTCACACACCTCCATTCTATGACTTCACACACCTCCATTCTGAGACTTCACCCACCTCCATTCTATGACTTCACAAACCTCCATTCTGTGACTTCACACACCTCCATTTTGTGACTTCACAAACCTCCATTCTATGATTTCACACACCTCCATTCTATGACTTCACACACCTCCATTTTATGATGTCAAACACCTCCATTTTGACTTCACACACCTCCATTATGTGACTTCACACACCTCCCTTCGGTGACTTCACACACCTCCATTCTAGGACTTCACACATCCACATTCTATGACTTCACACTTCTCCATTCTATGACTTCACACACTTACATTCTATGATTTCACATACCTCCATGCTATGACTTCACAAACCTCCATTCTGTGACTTCACACACCTCCATTCTGAGTTCACACACCTCCATTCTGTGACTTCACACACCTCCATTCTGACTTCACACACCTCCAATTCATGAATTCGCACAACTCCATTCTATGACTGCACACACCTCCATTCTATGACTTCACAAACCTCCATTCTGAGTTGACACACCTCCATTCTGTGACTTCACACACCTCCATTCTCACTTCACAAACCTACTTTCTATGACTTCACCCACCTCCAATCTATGACTTCACACCACCATTCTGACTTCACACACCTCCATTGTGTGACTTCACACACCTCCATTCTGTGACTTCACACACCTCCATTCTGTTACTTCACACAGCTCAATTCTATGACTTCACACACCTCCATTCTGTGACTTCAAACACCTCCATGTTGAGTTCACACACCTCCATTCTGTGACTTCACACACGTCCATTATCTGACTTCACACACCTCCAATCTATTACTTCACACACCTCCATTGTGTGACTTCAAACACCTCCATTCTGAGTTCACACACCTCCATTCTGTGACTTCACACACCTCCATTCTGTGACTTCCCACACCTCCATTCTATGACTTCACCCACCTACACTCTATGACTTCACACACCTCCGTTCTATGACTTCATACACCTCCATTCTGTGAATACACACAACTCCATTCTATGACTTCACAAACCTCCATTCTGTGACTTCACACACCTCCATTCTATGACTTCACACACCTCCATTCTATGACTTCACACACCTCCATTCTATGAGTTCACACACCTCCATTCTTACTTCACATACCTCCATTCTTACTTCACACACCTCAATTCTCTGACTTCAAACACCTCCATTCTATGATTTCACACACTTCCATTCTATGACTTCACACACCTCCGTTCTATGACTTCACACACCTCCATTCTGTGACTTCACACACCTCCATTCTGTGACTTCCCACAGCTCCAATCTATGACTTCACCCACCTAAACTCTATGACTTCACACACCTCCGTTCTATGACTTCACACACCTCCATTCTGTGACTACACACACCTCCATTCTATGACTTCACAAAACTCCATTCTGTGACTTCACACACCTCCATTCTGTCTTCACACACCTCCATTCTGACTTCACACACCTATATTCTGTGACTTCACACACCTCCATTCTATGATTTCACACACTTCCATTCTATGACTTCACACACCTCCATTCTATGACTTCACACACCTCATTTCTGAGTCGACACACCTCCATTCTCTGATTTCACACACCTCCAATCTGACTTCACTCACTTCCATTCTATGACTTCACACACCTCCATTCTTTGACATCCAAAACCACCATTCTATGACTTCACACACCTCCATTGTGACTTCTCACACCTCCATTCTATGACTTCACACAGCTCCATTCTGACTTCACACACTTCCATTCTATGACTTCGCACACCTCTATTCTGACTTCACACACCTCCATTCTGTGACTTCACACACCTCCATTCTATGACTTCACACACCTCCATTCTATGACTTCACACACTTCCACTCTGTGACTTTACACACCTGCATTCTGCGACTTCACAAACCTCCCTTCTGTGATTTCACACACCTCCATTCTATGCCTTCACACACCTCCATTCTATGACTTCACACACCTCCATTCTGTGACGTCACACACCTATATTCTGTGACTTCACAAACCTCCATTCGGTGACTTCAAACACCTCCATTCTGATTTCACACACCTGAATTCTATGATTTCCCACACTTCCATTCTATGACTTCACACAGCTCCATTCTGTGACTTAACACACCTCCATTCTGAGTTCACAACGTCCATACTGTGACTTCACACACCACCATTATTTGACTTCACACACCTCCATTCTTTGACTTCAAACACGTCCATTCCATGACTTCACACACCTACATTCTATGAGTTCACACACATCCATACTATGAATTCACACACCACCATTTTGACTTCACACACCTCCATTCTATGACTTCACACACCTTCATTCTTACTTCAGAAACATCCATTCTGTGACATAACACACCTCCATTCTGAGTTCACACACCTCCATTCTGTGACTTCACACACCTCCATTCTTTGACATCCAAAACCACCATTCTATGACTTCACACACCTCCATTGTGACTTCTCACACCTCCATTCTATGAGTTCACACACCTCCATTCTGACTTCACACACCTCCATTCTATGACTTCACACAGCTCCATTCTGACTTCACACACTTCCATTCTATGACTTCGCACACCTCTATTCTGACTTCACACACCTCCATTCTGTGACTTCACACACCTCCATTCTATGACTTCACACACCTCCATTCTGTGACTTCACACACCTCCACTCTGTGACTTTACACACCTCCATTCTGCGACTTCACAAACCTCCCTTCTGTGATTTCACACACCTCCATTCTATGCCTTCACACACCTCCATTCTATGACTTCACACACCTCCATTCTATGACTTCACACACCTCCATTCTGTGACTTCACACACCTCCACTCTGTGACTTTACACACCTCCATTCTGCGACTTCACAATCCTCCCTTCTGTGATTTCACACACCTCCATTCTATGCCTTCACACACCTCCATTCTATGACTTCACACACCTCCATTCTGTGACTTCACACACCTCATTTTGTGACTTCACACACCCCCAATTTTACTACACACACCTCCATTCTGTGATGTCACACACCTACCTTCTGTGACTTCACAAACCTCGATTCGGTGACTTCAAACACCTCCATTCTGACTTCACACACCTGAATTCTATGATTTCACACACTTCTATTCTATGACTTCACACTCCTCCATTCTGTGACTTAACACACCTCCATTCTGAGTTCACACACCTCCATTCTGTGACTTCACACACCACCATTGTTTGACTTCACACACCTCCATTCTTTGACTTCACACACCTCCATTCTATGACTTCACACACCTTCATTCTTACTTCAGAAACATCCATTCTGTGACATAACACACCTCCATTCTGAGTTCACACACCTCCATTCTGTTACTTCACACACCTCCATTCTGTGACTTCACACAACTCCATTCTCTGACTTCACACACTTCCATTCCATGACTTCACACACTTCCATTCTGTGACTTCACACACCTCCATTCTATGACTTCAAACACCTCCATTCTATGACTTCACACACCTTCAGTCTTACTAAAGAAACATCCATTCTATGACTTCACACACATCCACTCTATGACTTCACAAACCTCCATTCGGTGACTTCACACACCTCCATTCTGAATTCACACACCTCAATTCTGTGACTTCACACACCTCCATTCTATGACTTCATACCCGTCCTTTCTGTGACTTCACACACCTCCATTCTATGACGTCACACACCTCCATTCTAAGACTTCACCCACCTCCATTCTATGACTTCACAAACCTCCATTCTGTGACTTAACACACCTCCATTCTGACTTCACACACCTCCATTTCATGAATTCGCACAACTCCATTCTATGACTGTACACACCTCCATTCTATGACTTCACCCACCTCCATTCTGTGACTTCAAACACCTCCATTCTGACTTCACACACCTCCATTGTGTGACTTCACACACCTCCATTCTGTGACTTCACACAACTTCATTCTTACTTCACAAACATCCATTCTATGAATTCACACACCTCCATTCTGTGACTTCACACACCTCCATTCTGTTACATCACAGACCTCAATTCTATGACTTCACAGACCTCCATTCTGTGACTTCAAACACCTCCATGGTGAGTTCACACACCTCCATTCTGTGACTTCACACACCTCCATTCTGTTACTTCCCACACCTCCATTCTATGACTTCACCCACCTCCACTCTAGGCCTTCACACACCTCCATTCTATGACTTCACACGCCTCCATTCTATGACTTCACACACCTCCATTCTGTGACTTCAAACACCTCCATTCTGACTTCACACACCTCCATTGTGTGACTTCACACACCTCCATTCTGTGACTTCACACAACTTCATTCTTACTTCACAAACATCCATTCTATGAATTCACACACCTCCATTCTGTGACTTCACACACCTCCATTCTGTTACATCACAGACCTCAATTCTATGACTTCACACACCTCCATTCTGTGACTTCAAACACCTCCATGGTGAGTTAACACACCTCCATTCTGTGACTTCACACACCTCCATTCTGTTACTTAACACACCTCCATTATATGACTTCACCCACCTCCACTCTAGGCCTTCACACACCTCCATTCTATGACTTCACACACCTCCATTCTATGACTTCACAAACCTCCATTCTGTGACTTCACACACCTCCATTCTATGACTTCACACACCTCCATTCTATGACTTCACACACCTCCATTCTATGAGTTCACTCACCTCCATTCTGACTTCACACACCTCCATTCTGACTTCACACACCTCCATTCTGTTAATTCACACACCTCAATTCTGTAACTTCACACACCACCATTCTGACTTCACACACCTCCATTCTATGACTTCACACACCTCCATTCCATGACTTCACACACCTCCATTCTGTGACTTCACAAATCTCCATTCTGTGACTTCACACACCTCCATTCTGTGATTCACACACCTCCATTCTGACTTCACCCAGCTCCATTCTATGACTTCGCACATCTCCATTCTGTGACTTCACACACCTCCATTCTGTGACTTCACACACCTCCAGTTTGACTTCACACACTTACATTCTGTGACTTCACATACCACCATTGTTTGAATTCACACACCTCCATTCTTTGCCTTCACACACTTCCATTCCTTGACTTCACACACATCCATTCTATGAGTTCACACACCACCATTTTGTCTTCACACACCTCCATTCTATGACTTCACACACCTTCATTCTTACTTCAGAAACATCCATTCTATGACTTCACACACCTCCACTCTATGACTTCACAAACCTACATTCGGTGACTTCACACACCTCCATTCTGAATTCACAAACTTCAATTCTATGACTTCACTCACTTCCATTCTATGACTTCACACACCTCCATTCTGTGACTTAGCACACCTCCATTCTGAGTTCACACACCTCCACTCTGTGGCTTCACGCACCTCCATTCTGTGACTTCACACACCTTAATTCTGTGACTTCACACACCTCCATTCTATGACTTCACACACCTCCATTCCCTGACTTCACACACCACCATTCTGTGACTTCACACACCTCCATTCTATGACTTAACACACCTCCATTCTATGACTTCACACACCTCCATTCTATGACTTCACACATCCATTTTGACTTCACACACCTCCAATATATGATTTCCAACACCTCAATTCTGTGACTTCACACACCTCCATTCTATAACTTCATACCCGTCCTTTCTGTGACTTCACACACCTCCATTCTATGACTTAACACATCCATTTTGACTTCACACACCTCCATTCTTTGACTTCAAACACGTCCATTCCATGACTTCACACACCTACATTCTATGAGTTCACACACATCCATACTATGAATTCACACACCACCATTTTGACTTCACACACCTCCATTCTATGACTTCACACACCTTCATTCTTACTTCAGAAACATCCATTCTGTGACATAACACACCTCCATTCTGAGTTCACACACCTCCATTCTGTGACTTCACACACCTCCATTCTTTGACATCCAAAACCACCATTCTATGACTTCACACACCTCCATTGTGACTTCTCACACCTCCATTCTATGAGTTCACACACCTCCATTCTGACTTCACACACCTCCATTCTATGACTTCACACAGCTCCATTCTGACTTCACACACTTCCATTCTATGACTTCGCACACCTCTATTCTGACTTCACACACCTCCATTCTGTGACTTCACACACCTCCATTCTATGACTTCACACACCTCCATTCTGTGACTTCACACACCTCCACTCTGTGACTTTACACACCTCCACTCTGCGACTTCACAAACCTCCCTTCTGTGATTTCACACACCTCCATTCTATGCCTTCACACACCTCCATTCTATGACTTCACACACCTCCATTCTATGACTTCACACACCTCCATTCTGTGACTTCACACACCTCCACTCTGTGACTTTACACACCTCCATTCTATGACTTCACACACCTCCATTCTGTGACTTCACACACCTCCACTCTGGGACTTTACACACCTCCACTCTGCGACTCCACAAACCTCCCTTCTGTGATTTCACACACCTCCATTCTATGCCTTCACACACCTCCATTCTTTGACTTCACACACCTCCATTCTATGACTTCACACACCTCCATTCTATGACTTCACACACCTCCATTCCATGACTTCACACACCTCCATTCTGTGACTTCACACACCTCCATTTGTGACTTCACACACCACCCTTTTTACTACACACACCTCCATTCTGTGACGTCACACACCTACATTCTGTGACTTCACAAACCTCCATTCGGTGACTTCAAACACCTCCATTCTGACTTCACACACCTGAATTCTATGATTTCACACACTTCCATTCTATGACTTCACACACCTCCATTCTGTGACTTAACACACCTCCATTCTGAGTTCACACACCTCCATTCTGTGACTTCACACACCACCATTGTTTGACTTCACACACCTCCATTCTTTGACTTCACACACGTCCATTCCATGACTTCACACACCTCCATTCTATGAGTTCACACACATCCATTCTATGACTTCACACACCTTCATTCTTACTTCAGAAACATCCATTCTGTGACATAACACACCTCCATTCTGAGTTCACACACCTCCATTCTGTGACTTCACACACCTCAATTCTGTGACTTCACACACCTCCATTCTGTGACTTCACACACTTCCATTCCATGACTTCACACACTTCCATTCTGTGACTTCACACACCTCCATTCTATGACTTCACACACCTCCATTCTACGACTTCAAACACCTCCATTCTATGACTTCACACATTCATTTTGACTTCACACACCTCCAATATATGACTTCAAACACCTCAATTCTGTGACTTCACACACCTCCATTCTATGACTTCATACCCGTCCTTTCTGTGACTTCACACACCTCCATTCTATGACTTCACACACCTCCATTCTGAGACTTCACCCACCTCCATTCTATGACTTCACAAACCTCCATTCTGTGACTTCACACACCTCCATTTTGTGACTTCACAAACCTCCATTCTATGATTTCACACACCTCCATTCTATGACTTCACACACCTCCATTTTATGATGTCAAACACCTCCATTTTGACTTCACACACCTCCATTATGTGACTTCACACACCTCCCTTCGGTGACTTCACACACCTCCATTCTAGGACTTCACACATCCACATTCTATGACTTCACACTTCTCCATTCTATGACTTCACACACTTACATTCTATGATTTCACATACCTCCATGCTATGACTTCACAAACCTCCATTCTGTGACTTCACACACCTCCATTCTGAGTTCACACACCTCCATTCTGTGACTTCACACACCTCCATTCTGACTTCACACACCTCCAATTCATGAATTCGCACAACTCCATTCTATGACTGCACACACCTCCATTCTATGACTTCACAAACCTCCATTCTGAGTTGACACACCTCCATTCTGTGACTTCACACACCTCCATTCTCACTTCACAAACCTACTTTCTATGACTTCACCCACCTCCAATCTATGACTTCACACCACCATTCTGACTTCACACACCTCCATTGTGTGACTTCACACACCTCCATTCTGTGACTTCACACACCTCCATTCTGTTACTTCACACAGCTCAATTCTATGACTTCACACACCTCCATTCTGTGACTTCAAACACCTCCATGTTGAGTTCACACACCTCCATTCTGTGACTTCACACACGTCCATTATCTGACTTCACACACCTCCAATCTATTACTTCACACACCTCCATTGTGTGACTTCAAACACCTCCATTCTGAGTTCACACACCTCCATTCTGTGACTTCACACACCTCCATTCTGTGACTTCCCACACCTCCATTCTATGACTTCACCCACCTACACTCTATGACTTCACACACCTCCGTTCTATGACTTCATACACCTCCATTCTGTGAATACACACAACTCCATTCTATGACTTCACAAACCTCCATTCTGTGACTTCACACACCTCCATTCTATGACTTCACACACCTCCATTCTATGACTTCACACACCTCCATTCTATGAGTTCACACACCTCCATTCTTACTTCACATACCTCCATTCTTACTTCACACACCTCAATTCTCTGACTTCAAACACCTCCATTCTATGATTTCACACACTTCCATTCTATGACTTCACACACCTCCGTTCTATGACTTCACACACCTCCATTCTGTGACTTCACACACCTCCATTCTGTGACTTCCCACAGCTCCAATCTATGACTTCACCCACCTAAACTCTATGACTTCACACACCTCCGTTCTATGACTTCACACACCTCCATTCTGTGACTACACACACCTCCACTCTATGACTTCACAAAACTCCATTCTGTGACTTCACACACCTCCATTCTGTCTTCACACACCTCCATTCTGACTTCACACACCTATATTCTGTGACTTCACACACCTCCATTCTATGATTTCACACACTTCCATTCTATGACTTCACACACCTCCATTCTATGACTTCACACACCTCATTTCTGAGTCGACACACCTCCATTCTCTGATTTCACACACCTCCAATCTGACTTCACTCACTTCCATTCTATGACTTCACACACCTCCATTCTTTGACATCCAAAACCACCATTCTATGACTTCACACACCTCCATTGTGACTTCTCACACCTCCATTCTATGACTTCACACAGTTCCATTCTGACTTCACACACTTCCATTCTATGACTTCGCACACCTCTATTCTGACTTCACACACCTCCATTCTGTGACTTCACACACCTCCATTCTATGACTTCACACACCTCCATTCTATGACTTCACACACTTCCACTCTGTGACTTTACACACCTGCATTCTGCGACTTCACAAACCTCCCTTCTGTGATTTCACACACCTCCATTCTATGCCTTCACACACCTCCATTCTATGACTTCACACACCTCCATTCTGTGACGTCACACACCTATATTCTGTGACTTCACAAACCTCCATTCGGTGACTTCAAACACCTCCATTCTGATTTCACACACCTGAATTCTATGATTTCCCACACTTCCATTCTATGACTTCACACAGCTCCATTCTGTGACTTAACACACCTCCATTCTGAGTTCACAACGTCCATACTGTGACTTCACACACCACCATTATTTGACTTCACACACCTCCATTCTTTGACTTCAAACACGTCCATTCCATGACTTCACACACCTACATTCTATGAGTTCACACACATCCATACTATGAATTCACACACCACCATTTTGACTTCACACACCTCCATTCTATGACTTCACACACCTTCATTCTTACTTCAGAAACATCCATTCTGTGACATAACACACCTCCATTCTGAGTTCACACACCTCCATTCTGTGACTTCACACACCTCCATTCTTTGACATCCAAAACCACCATTCTATGACTTCACACACCTCCATTGTGACTTCTCACACCTCCATTCTATGAGTTCACACACCTCCATTCTGACTTCACACACCTCCATTCTATGACTTCACACAGCTCCATTCTGACTTCACACACTTCCATTCTATGACTTCGCACACCTCTATTCTGACTTCACACACCTCCATTCTGTGACTTCACACACCTCCATTCTATGACTTCACACACCTCCATTCTGTGACTTCACACACCTCCACTCTGTGACTTTACACACCTCCATTCTGCGACTTCACAAACCTCCCTTCTGTGATTTCACACACCTCCATTCTATGCCTTCACACACCTCCATTCTATGACTTCACACACCTCCATTCTATGACTTCACACACCTCCATTCTGTGACTTCACACACCTCCACTCTGTGACTTTACACACCTCCATTCTGCGACTTCACAAACCTCCCTTCTGTGATTTCACACACCTCCATTCTATGCCTTCACACACCTCCATTCTATGACTTCACACACCTCCATTCTGTGACTTCACACACCTCATTTTGTGACTTCACACACCCCCAATTTTACTACACACACCTCCATTCTGTGATGTCACACACCTACCTTCTGTGACTTCACAAACCTCGATTCGGTGACTTCAAACACCTCCATTCTGACTTCACACACCTGAATTCTATGATTTCACACACTTCTATTCTATGACTTCACACTCCTCCATTCTGTGACTTAACACACCTCCATTCTGAGTTCACACACCTCCATTCTGTGACTTCACACACCACCATTGTTTGACTTCACACACCTCCATTCTTTGACTTCACACACCTCCATTCTATGACTTCACACACCTTCATTCTTACTTCAGAAACATCCATTCTGTGACATAACACACCTCCATTCTGAGTTCACACACCTCCATTCTGTTACTTCACACACCTCCATTCTGTGACTTCACACAACTCCATTCTCTGACTTCACACACTTCCATTCCATGACTTCACACACTTCCATTCTGTGACTTCACACACCTCCATTCTATGACTTCAAACACCTCCATTCTATGACTTCACACACCTTCAGTCTTACTAAAGAAACATCCATTCTATGACTTCACACACATCCACTCTATGACTTCACAAACCTCCATTCGGTGACTTCACACACCTCCATTCTGAATTCACACACCTCAATTCTGTGACTTCACACACCTCCATTCTATGACTTCATACCCGTCCTTTCTGTGACTTCACACACCTCCATTCTATGACGTCACACACCTCCATTCTAAGACTTCACCCACCTCCATTCTATGACTTCACAAACCTCCATTCTGTGACTTAACACACCTCCATTCTGACTTCACACACCTCCATTTCATGAATTCGCACAACTCCATTCTATGACTGTACACACCTCCATTCTATGACTTCACCCACCTCCATTCTGTGACTTCAAACACCTCCATTCTGACTTCACACACCTCCATTGTGTGACTTCACACACCTCCATTCTGTGACTTCACACACCTCCATTCTGTTACTTCACACAGCTCAATTCTATGACTTCACACACCTCCATTCTGTGACTTCAAACACCTCCATGTTGAGTTCACACACCTCCATTCTGTGACTTCACACACGTCCATTATCTGACTTCACACACCTCCAATCTATTACTTCACACACCTCCATTGTGTGACTTCAAACACCTCCATTCTGAGTTCACACACCTCCATTCTGTGACTTCACACACCTCCATTCTGTGACTTCCCACACCTCCATTCTATGACTTCACCCACCTACACTCTATGACTTCACACACCTCCGTTCTATGACTTCATACACCTCCATTCTGTGAATACACACAACTCCATTCTATGACTTCACAAACCTCCATTCTGTGACTTCACACACCTCCATTCTATGACTTCACACACCTCCATTCTATGACTTCACACACCTCCATTCTATGAGTTCACACACCTCCATTCTTACTTCACATACCTCCATTCTTACTTCACACACCTCAATTCTCTGACTTCAAACACCTCCATTCTATGATTTCACACACTTCCATTCTATGACTTCACACACCTCCGTTCTATGACTTCACACACCTCCATTCTGTGACTTCACACACCTCCATTCTGTGACTTCCCACAGCTCCAATCTATGACTTCACCCACCTAAACTCTATGACTTCACACACCTCCGTTCTATGACTTCACACACCTCCATTCTGTGACTACACACACCTCCACTCTATGACTTCACAAAACTCCATTCTGTGACTTCACACACCTCCATTCTGTCTTCACACACCTCCATTCTGACTTCACACACCTATATTCTGTGACTTCACACACCTCCATTCTATGATTTCACACACTTCCATTCTATGACTTCACACACCTCCATTCTATGACTTCACACACCTCATTTCTGAGTCGACACACCTCCATTCTCTGATTTCACACACCTCCAATCTGACTTCACTCACTTCCATTCTATGACTTCACACACCTCCATTCTTTGACATCCAAAACCACCATTCTATGACTTCACACACCTCCATTGTGACTTCTCACACCTCCATTCTATGACTTCACACAGTTCCATTCTGACTTCACACACTTCCATTCTATGACTTCGCACACCTCTATTCTGACTTCACACACCTCCATTCTGTGACTTCACACACCTCCATTCTATGACTTCACACACCTCCATTCTATGACTTCACACACTTCCACTCTGTGACTTTACACACCTGCATTCTGCGACTTCACAAACCTCCCTTCTGTGATTTCACACACCTCCATTCTATGCCTTCACACACCTCCATTCTATGACTTCACACACCTCCATTCTGTGACGTCACACACCTATATTCTGTGACTTCACAAACCTCCATTCGGTGACTTCAAACACCTCCATTCTGATTTCACACACCTGAATTCTATGATTTCCCACACTTCCATTCTATGACTTCACACAGCTCCATTCTGTGACTTAACACACCTCCATTCTGAGTTCACAACGTCCATACTGTGACTTCACACACCACCATTATTTGACTTCACACACCTCCATTCTTTGACTTCAAACACGTCCATTCCATGACTTCACACACCTACATTCTATGAGTTCACACACATCCATACTATGAATTCACACACCACCATTTTGACTTCACACACCTCCATTCTATGACTTCACACACCTTCATTCTTACTTCAGAAACATCCATTCTGTGACATAACACACCTCCATTCTGAGTTCACACACCTCCATTCTGTGACTTCACACACCTCCATTCTTTGACATCCAAAACCACCATTCTATGACTTCACACACCTCCATTGTGACTTCTCACACCTCCATTCTATGAGTTCACACACCTCCATTCTGACTTCACACACCTCCATTCTATGACTTCACACAGCTCCATTCTGACTTCACACACTTCCATTCTATGACTTCGCACACCTCTATTCTGACTTCACACACCTCCATTCTGTGACTTCACACACCTCCATTCTATGACTTCACACACCTCCATTCTGTGACTTCACACACCTCCACTCTGTGACTTTACACACCTCCATTCTGCGACTTCACAAACCTCCCTTCTGTGATTTCACACACCTCCATTCTATGCCTTCACACACCTCCATTCTATGACTTCACACACCTCCATTCTATGACTTCACACACCTCCATTCTGTGACTTCACACACCTCCACTCTGTGACTTTACACACCTCCATTCTGCGACTTCACAAACCTCCCTTCTGTGATTTCACACACCTCCATTCTATGCCTTCACACACCTCCATTCTATGACTTCACACACCTCCATTCTGTGACTTCACACACCTCATTTTGTGACTTCACACACCCCCAATTTTACTACACACACCTCCATTCTGTGATGTCACACACCTACCTTCTGTGACTTCACAAACCTCGATTCGGTGACTTCAAACACCTCCATTCTGACTTCACACACCTGAATTCTATGATTTCACACACTTCTATTCTATGACTTCACACTCCTCCATTCTGTGACTTAACACACCTCCATTCTGAGTTCACACACCTCCATTCTGTGACTTCACACACCACCATTGTTTGACTTCACACACCTCCATTCTTTGACTTCACACACCTCCATTCTATGACTTCACACACCTTCATTCTTACTTCAGAAACATCCATTCTGTGACATAACACACCTCCATTCTGAGTTCACACACCTCCATTCTGTTACTTCACACACCTCCATTCTGTGACTTCACACAACTCCATTCTCTGACTTCACACACTTCCATTCCATGACTTCACACACTTCCATTCTGTGACTTCACACACCTCCATTCTATGACTTCAAACACCTCCATTCTATGACTTCACACACCTTCAGTCTTACTAAAGAAACATCCATTCTATGACTTCACACACATCCACTCTATGACTTCACAAACCTCCATTCGGTGACTTCACACACCTCCATTCTGAATTCACACACCTCAATTCTGTGACTTCACACACCTCCATTCTATGACTTCATACCCGTCCTTTCTGTGACTTCACACACCTCCATTCTATGACGTCACACACCTCCATTCTAAGACTTCACCCACCTCCATTCTATGACTTCACAAACCTCCATTCTGTGACTTAACACACCTCCATTCTGACTTCACACACCTCCATTTCATGAATTCGCACAACTCCATTCTATGACTGTACACACCTCCATTCTATGACTTCACCCACCTCCATTCTGTGACTTCAAACACCTCCATTCTGACTTCACACACCTCCATTGTGTGACTTCACACACCTCCATTCTGTGACTTCACACAACTTCATTCTTACTTCACAAACATCCATTCTATGAATTCACACACCTCCATTCTGTGACTTCACACACCTCCATTCTGTTACATCACAGACCTCAATTCTATGACTTCACAGACCTCCATTCTGGGACTTCAAACACCTCCATGGTGAGTTCACACACCTCCATTCTGTGACTTCACACACCTCCATTCTGTTACTTCCCACACCTCCATTCTATGACTTCACCCACCTCCACTCTAGGCCTTCACACACCTCCATTCTATGACTTCACACACCTCCATTCTATGACTTCACACACCTCCATTCTGTGACTTCAAACACCTCCATTCTGACTTCACACACCTCCATTGTGTGACTTCACACACCTCCATTCTGTGACTTCACACAACTTCATTCTTACTTCACAAACATCCATTCTATGAATTCACACACCTCCATTCTGTGACTTCACACACCTCCATTCTGTTACATCACAGACCTCAATTCTATGACTTCACACACCTCCATTCTGTGACTTCAAACACCTCCATGGTGAGTTAACACACCTCCATTCTGTGACTTCACACACCTCCATTCTGTTACTTCCCACACCTCCATTCTATGACTTCACCCACCTCCACTCTAGGCCTTCACACACCTCCATTCTATGACTTCACACACCTCCATTCTATGACTTCACAAACCTCCATTCTGTGACTTCACACACCTCCATTCTGTGACTTCACACACCTCCATTCTATGACTTCACACACCTCCATTCTATGAGTTCACTCACCTCCATTCTGACTTCACACACCTCCATTCTGACTTCACACACCTCCATTCTGTTAATTCACACACCTCAATTCTGTAACTTCACACACCACCATTCTGACTTCACACACCTCCATTCTATGACTTCACACACCTCCATTCCATGACTTCACACACCTCCATTCTGTGACTTCACAAATCTCCATTCTGTGACTTCACACACCTCCATTCTGTGATTCACACACCTCCATTCTGACTTCACCCAGCTCCATTCTATGACTTCGCACATCTCCATTCTGTGACTTCACACACCTCCATTCTGTGACTTCACACACCTCCAGTTTGACTTCACACACTTACATTCTGTGACTTCACATACCACCATTGTTTGAATTCACACACCTCCATTCTTTGCCTTCACACACTTCCATTCCTTGACTTCACACACATCCATTCTATGAGTTCACACACCACCATTTTGTCTTCACACACCTCCATTCTATGACTTCACACACCTTCATTCTTACTTCAGAAACATCCATTCTATGACTTCACACACCTCCACTCTATGACTTCACAAACCTACATTCGGTGACTTCACACACCTCCATTCTGAATTCACAAACCTCAATTCTATGACTTCACTCACTTCCATTCTATGACTTCACACACCTCCATTCTGTGACTTAGCACACCTCCATTCTGAGTTCACACACCTCCACTCTGTGGCTTCACGCACCTCCATTCTGTGACTTCACACACCTTAATTCTGTGACTTCACACACCTCCATTCTATGACTTCACACACCTCCATTCCCTGACTTCACAAACCACCATTCTGTGACTTCACACACCTCCATTCTATGACTTAACACACCTCCATTCTATGACTTCACACACCTCCATTCTATGACTTCACACATCCATTTTGACTTCACACACCTCCAATATATGATTTCCAACACCTCAATTCTGTGACTTCACACACCTCCATTCTATAACTTCATACCCGTCCTTTCTGTGACTTCACACACCTCCATTCTATGACTTAACACATCCATTTTGACTTCACACACCTCCATTCTTTGACTTCAAACACGTCCATTCCATGACTTCACACACCTACATTCTATGAGTTCACACACATCCATACTATGAATTCACACACCACCATTTTGACTTCACACACCTCCATTCTATGACTTCACACACCTTCATTCTTACTTCAGAAACATCCATTCTGTGACATAACACACCTCCATTCTGAGTTCACACACCTCCATTCTGTGACTTCACACACCTCCATTCTTTGACATCCAAAACCACCATTCTATGACTTCACACACCTCCATTGTGACTTCTCACACCTCCATTCTATGAGTTCACACACCTCCATTCTGACCTCACACACCTCCATTCTATGACTTCACACAGCTCCATTCTGACTTCACACACTTCCATTCTATGACTTCGCACACCTCTATTCTGACTTCACACACCTCCATTCTGTGACTTCACACACCTCCATTCTATGACTTCACACACCTCCATTCTGTGACTTCACACACCTCCACTCTGTGACTTTACACACCTCCACTCTGCGACTTCACAAACCTCCCTTCTGTGATTTCACACACCTCCATTCTATGCCTTCACACACCTCCATTCTATGACTTCACACACCTCCATTCTATGACTTCACACACCTCCATTCTGTGACTTCACACACCTCCACTCTGTGACTTTACACACCTCCATTCTGCGACTTCACAAACCTCCCTTCTGTGATTTCACACACCTCCATTCTATGACTTCACACCTCCATTCTGTGATGTCACACACCTACCTTCTGTGACTTCACAAACCTCGATTCGGTGACTTCAAACACCTCCATTCTGACTTCACACACCTGAATTCTATGATTTCACACACTTCCATTCTATGACTTCACACTCCTCCATTCTGTGACTTAACACACCTCCATTCTGAGTTCACACACCTCCATTCTGTGACTTCACACACCACCATTGTTTGACTTCACACACCTCCATTCTTTGACTTCACACACGTCCATTCCATGACTTCACACATCTCCATTCTATGAGTTCACACACATCCATTCTATGAGTTTGCACACCACCATTTTGACTTCACACACCTCCATTCTATGACTTCACACACCTTCATTCTTACTTCAGAAACATCCATTCTGTGACATAACACACCTCCATTCTGAGTTCACACACCTCCATTCTGTTACTTCACACACCTCCAATCCGACTTCACACACTTCCATTATATAACTTCACACACATCCATTCTGTGACTTCACACACCTCCACTCTATGACTTCACACACCTGCATTGTGACTTCGCACACCTCCATTCTATGAGTTCACACACGTGCATTGTGACTTCACACACCTCCATTCTATGATTTCACACACCTTCATTCTGTCTTCACACAACTCCATTCTGACTTCACACACCTCAATTCTGTGACTTCACACACCTCCATTCTATGATTTCACACACTTCCATTCTATGACTTCACACACCTCCAATCTATGACTTCACACACCTCATTTCTGAGTCGACACACCTCCATTCTCTGATTTCACACACCTCCAATCTGACTTTACTCACTTCCATTCTATGACTTCACACACCTCCATTCTTTGACATCCAAAACCACCATTCTATGACTTCACACACCTCCATTGTGACTTCTCACACCTCCATTCTATGAGTTCACACACCTCCATTCTGACTTCACACACCTCCATTCTATGACTTCACACAGCTCCATTCTGACTTCACACACCTCCATTCTATGACTTCGCACACCTCTATTCTGACTTCACACACCTCCATTCTGTAACTTCACACACCTCCATTCTATGACTTCACACACCACCATTCTGTGACTTCACACACCTCCACTCTGTGACTTTACACACCCCCAATCTGCGACTTCACAAACCTCCCTTCTGTTATTTCACACACCTCCATTCTTTGCCTTCACACAACACCATTCTTTGACTTCACACACCTCCATTCTATGACTTCACACTCCTCCATTTTGACTTCACACACCTCCATCTGTGACTTCACACACCTCCATTTGTGACTTCACACACCACCATTTTTACTACACACACCTCCATTCTGTGACGTCACACACCTCCATTTTGACTTCACACACTTCCATTCTCTGACTTCACACACCAACTTTGTTTGACTTCACACACCTCCATTCTTTGACTGCACACACGTCAATTCCATGACTTCACACACCTCCATTCTATGAGTTCACACACATCCATTCTATGAGTTCACACACCACCATTTTGACTTCACACACCTCCATTCTATGACTTCACACACCCTCATTCTTACTTCAGAAACATCCATTCTGTGACTTAACACACCTCCATTCTGAGTTCACACACCTCCATTCTGTGACTTCACACACCTCCATTCTGTGACTTCACACAACTCCATTCTCTGACTTCACACACTTCAATTCCATGACTTCACACACCTCCATTCTGTGACTTCACACACCTCCATTCTATGAGTTCACACACCTCCATTGTATGACTTCACACACCTCCATTCTATGACTTCACACATCCATTTTGACTTCACAGACCTCCATTATATGACTTCAAACACCTCAATTCTGTGACTTCACACACCTCCATTCTATGACTTCATACCCGTCCTTTCTGTGACTTCACACACCTCCATTCCATGACTTCACACACCTCCATTCTGTGACTTCACACACCTCCATTCTATGCCTTCACACACCTCCATTCTTTGACTTCACACACCTCCATTATATGACTTCACACACCTCCATTTTGACTTCACACACCTCCATCCTGTGACTTTACACACCTCCATAGGTGACTTCACACACCACCATTTTGACTACACACGCCTCCATTCTGTGACGTCACACACCTCCATTCTGTGACTTCACACACCTCCATTTTGACTTCACACACTTCCATTCCATGACTTCACACACCTCCATTCTATGAGTTCACACACATACAATCTATGACTTCACACACCACCATTTTGAATTCACACACCTACATTCTATGACTTCACACACCTTCATTCTTCCTTCAGAAACATCCATTCTATGACTTAACACACCTCCATTCTGAGTTCACACACCTCCATTCTGTGACATCACACACCTCCATTCTGTGACTTCACACAACTCCATTCTCTGACTTCACACACTTCAATTCCATGACTTCACACACCTCCATTCTGTGACTTCACACACCTCCATTCTATGACTTCACACACCTCCATTGTGTGACTTCACACACCTCCATTCCATGACTGCACACATCCATTTTGACTTCACACACCTCCAATATATGACTTCAAACACCTCAATTCTGTGACTTCACACACTTCCATTCTATGACTTCACACACCTTCATTCTTACTTCAGAAACATCCATTCTGTGACTTAACACACCTCCATTCTTCGTTCACACACCTCCATTCTGTGACTTCACACACCTCCATTCTGTGACTTCACACAACTCCATTCTCTGACTTGACACACTTCAATTCCATGACTTCACACACCTCCATTCTGTGACTTCACACACCTCCATTCTATGACTTCACACACCTCCACTGTATGACTTCAAACACCTCCATTCTATGACTTCACACATCCATTTTGACTACACACACCTCCAATATATGACTTCAAACACCTCAAATCTGTGACTTCACACACCTCCATTCTATGACTTCATACCCGTCCTTTCTGTGATTTCACACACCTCCATTCTATGACTTCACACACCTCCTTCTCCGACTTCACACCCGTCCCATTTGACTTCACATACTTCCATTCTATGACTTCACAAACCTCCATTCTGTGACTTCACACACCTCCATTCTGTGGCTTCATAACCGTCCTTTCTGTGACTTCACACACCTCCATTCTATGACTTCACACACCTCCATTCTAAGACTTCACCCACCTCCATTCTATGACTTCACACACCTCCTTCTCCGACTTCACACCCATCCCATTTGACTTCACATACTCCCATTCTATGACTTCACAAACCTCCATTCTGTGACTTCACACACCTCCATTCTGTGACTTCACAAACCTCCATTCTATGATTTCTCAAACCTCCATTCTATAACTTCACACACCTCCATTTTATGATGTCAAACACCTCCATTTTGACTTCACACACCTCCATTATGTGACTTCACACACCTCCCTTCGGTGACTTCACACACCTCCATTCTATGACTTCACACATCCACATTCTATGACTTCACACTTCTCCATTCTATGACTTCGCACACTTACATTCTATGATTTCACATACCTCCATGCTATGACTTCACACACCTCCATTCTGTGACTTCACACACCTCCATTCTGAGTTCACACACCTCCATTCTGTGACTTAACACACCTCTATTCTGACTTCACACACCTCCATTTCATGACTTCGCACAACACCATTCTATGACTGCACAAACCTCCATTCTATGACTTCACAAACCTCCATTCTGAGTTGACACACCTCCATTTTGTGACTTCACACACGTCCATTCTCACTTCACACACCTATTTTCTATGACTTCACCCACCTCCATTCTATGAGTTCACACCTCCATTCTGACTTCACACACCTCCATTGTTTGGTTTCACACACCTCCATTCTGTGACTTCACACAACTTCATTCTTACTTCACAAACATACATTCTATGACTTCACACACCTCCATTCTGTGACTTCACACACCTCCATTCTGTTACTTCACACACCTCAATTATATGACTTCACACACCTCCATTCTGTGACTTCAAACACCTCCATGGTGAGTTCACACACCTCCAATCTCTGACTTCACACCCCTCCATTCTGTGACTTCCCACACCTCCATTCTATGACTTCACCCACCTCCACTCTATGACTTCACACACCTCCGTTCTATGACTTCACACACCTCCATTCTGTGCCTACACACACCTCCATTCTATGACTTCACAAACCTCCATTCTGTGACTTCACACACCTCCATTCTATGACTTCACACACCTCCATTCTATGAGTTCACACACCTCCATTCTGACTTCACACACCTCCATTCTGACTTCACACACCTCAATTCTGTGACTTCACACACCTCCATTCTATGATTTCACACACTTCCATTCTATGACTTCACACACCTCCATTCTATGACTTCACACATCCCATTTCTGAGTTGACACACCTCCATTCTGTGATTTCACACACCTCCAATCCGACTTCACACACTTCCATTATATGACTTCACACACATCCATTCTGTGACTTCACACACCTCCACTCTATGACTTCACACACCTGCATTGTGACTTCACACACCTCCATTCTATGAGTTCACACACGTGCATTGTGACTTCACACACCTCCATTTTATGATTTCACACACCTTCATTCTGTCTTCACACAACTCCATTCTGACTTCACACACCTCAATTCTGTGACTTCACACACCTCCATTCTATGATTTCACACACTTCCATTCTATGACTTCACACACCTCCAATCTATGACTTCACACACCTCATTTCTGAGTCGACACACCTCCATTCTCTGATTTCACACACCTCCAATCTGACTTCACTCACTTCCATTCTATGACTTCACACACCTCCATTCTTAGACATCCAAAACCACCATTCTATGACTTCACACACCTCCATTGTGACTTCTCACACCTCCATTCTATGAGTTCACACACCTCCATTCTGACTTCACACACCTCCATTCTATGACTTCACACAGCTCCATTCTGACTTCACACACCTCCATTCTATGACTTCACAAACCTCCATTCTGTGACTTCACACACCTCCATTCTATGACTTCACACACCTCCATTCTATGAGTTCACACACCTCCATTCTGACTTCACACACCTCCATTCTGACTTCACACACCTCAATTCTGTGACTTCACACACCTCCATTCTATGATTTCACACACTTCCATTCTATGACTTCACACACCTCCATTCTATGACTTCACACATCCCATTTCTGAGTTGACACACCTCCATTCTGTGATTTCACACACCTCCAATCCGACTTCACACACTTCCTTTATATGACTTCACACACATCCATTCTGTGACTTCACACACCTCCACTCTATGACTTCACACACCTGCATTGTGACTTCACACACCTCCATTCTATGAGTTCACACACGTGCATTGTGACTTCACACACCTCCATTTTATGATTTCACACACCTTCATTCTGTCTTCACACAACTCCATTCTGACTTCACACACCTCAATTCTGTGACTTCACACACCTCCATTCTATGATTTCACACACTTCCATTCTATGACTTCACACACCTCCAATCTATGACTTCACACACCTCATTTCTGAGTCGACACACCTCCATTCTCTGATTTCACACACCTCCAATCTGACTTCACTCACTTCCATTCTATGACTTCACACACCTCCATTCTTTGACATCCAAAACCACCATTCTATGACTTCACACACCTCCATTGTGACTTCTCACACCTCCATTCTATGAGTTCACACACCTCCATTCTGACTTCACACACCTCCATTCTATGACTTCACACAGCTCCATTCTGACTTCACACACCTCCATTCTATGACTTCGCACACCTCTATTCTGACTTCACACATCTCCATTCTGTGACTTCACACACCTCCATTCTATGACTTCACACACCACCATTCTGTGACTTCACACACCTCCACTCTGTGACTTTACACACCCCCAATCTGCGACTTCACAAACCTCCCTTCTGTTATTTCACACACCTCCATTCTTTGCCTTCACACAACACCATTCTTTGACTTCACACACCTCCATTCTATGACTTCACACTCCTCCATTTTGACTTCACACACCTCCATCTGTGACTTCACACACCTCCATTTGTGACTTCACACACCACCATTTTTACTACACACACCTCCATTCTGTGACGTCACACACCTCCATTTTGACTTCACACACTTCCATTCTCTGACTTCACACACCAACTTTGTTTGACTTCACACACCTCCATTCTTTGACTGCACACACGTCCATTCCATGACTTCACACACCTCCATTCTATGAGTTCACACACATCCATTCTATGAGTTCACACACCACCATTTTGACTTCACACACCTCCATTCTATGACTTCACACACCCTCATTCTTACTTCAGAAACATCCATTCTGTGACTTAACACACCTCCATTCTGAGTTCACACACCTCCATTCTGTGACTTCACACACCTCCATTCTGTGACTTCACACAACTCCATTCTCTGACTTCACACACTTCAATTCCATGACTTCACACACCTCCATTCTGTGACTTCACACACCTCCATTCTATGAGTTCACACACCTCCATTGTATGACTTCACACACATCCATTCTATGACTTCACACATCCATTTTGACTTCACAGACCTACATTATATGACTTCAAACACCTCAATTCTGTGACTTCACACACCTCCATTCTATGACTTCATACCCGTCCTTTCTGTGACTTCACACACCTCCATTCCATGACTTCACACACCTCCATTCTGTGACTTCACACACCTCCATTCTATGCCTTCACACACCTCCATTCTTTGACTTCACACACCTCCATTATATGACTTCACACACCTCCATTTTGACTTCACACACCTCCATCCTGTGACTTTACACACCTCCATAGGTGACTTCACACACCACCATTTTGACTACACACGCCTCCATTCTGTGACGTCACACACCTCCATTCTGTGACTTCACACACCTCCATTTTGACTTCACACACTTCCATTCCATGACTTCACACACCTCCATTCTATGAGTTCACACACATACATTCTATGACTTCACACACCACCATTTTGAATTCACACACCTACATTCTATGACTTCACACACCTTCATTCTTCCTTCAGAAACATCCATTCTGTGACTTAACACACCTCCATTCTGAGTTCACACACCTCCATTCTGTGACTTCACACACCTCCATTCTGTGACTTCACACAACTCCATTCTCTGACTTCACACACTTCAATTCCATGACTTCACACACCTCCATTCTGTGACTTCACACACCTCCATTCTATGACTTCACACACCTCCATTGTGTGACTTCACACACCTCCATTCCATGACTGCACACATCCATTTTGACTTCACACACCTCCAATATATGACTTCAAACACCTCAATTCTGTGACTTCACACACTTCCATTCTATGACTTCACTCACCTTCATTCTTACTTCAGAAACATCCATTCTGTGACTTAACACACCTCCATTCTTCGTTCACACACCTCCATTCTGTGACTTCACACACCTCCATTCTGTGACTTCACACAACTCCATTCTCTGACTTCACACACTTCAATTCCATGACTTCACACACCTCCATTCTGTGACTTCACACACCTCCATTCTATGACTTCACACACCTCCACTGCATGACTTCACACACCTCCATTCTATGACTTCACACATCCATTTTGACTACACACACCTCCAATATATGACTTCAAACACCTCAAATCTGTGACTTCACACACCTCCATTCTATGACTTCATACCCGTCCTTTCTGTGACTTCACACACCTCCATTCTATGACTTCACACACCTCCATTCTAAGACTTCACCCACCTCCATTCTATGACTTCACACACCTCCTTCTCCGACTTTACACCCATCGAATTTGACTTCACATACTTCCATTCTATGACTTCACAAACCTCCATTCTGTGACTTCACACACCTCCATTCTGTGACTTCACAAACCTCCATTCTATGATTTCACACACCTCCATTCTATGACTTCACACACCTCCATTTTATGATGTCAAACACCTCCATTTTGACTTCACACACCTCCATTATGTGACTTCACACACCTCCCTTCGGTGACTTCACATACCTCCATTCTATGACTTTACACATCTACATTCTATGACTTCACACTTCTCCATTCTATGACTGCACACACTTACATTCTATGATTTCACATACCTCCATGCTATGACTTCACACACCTCCATTCTGTGACTTAACACACCTTCATTCTCACTTCACACACCTCCATTTCATGAATTCGCACAACTCCATTCTAAGACTGCACACACCTCCATTCTATGACTTCACAAACCTCCATTCTGAGTTGACACCTCTCCATTCTGTGACTTCCCACACCTCCATTCTATGACTTCTCCCACCTCCACTCTATGACTTCACACACCTCCGTTCTATGACTTCACACACCTCCATTTTTTGACATCACACACCTCCATTCTATGACTTCACACATCCATTTTGACTTCACACACCTCCAGTATATGACTTCAAACACCTCAATTCTGTGACTTCACACACCTCCATTCTATGACTTCATACCCGTCCTTTCTGTTATTTCACACACCTCCTTTCTATGCCTTCACACACCTCCATTCTTTGACTTCACACACCTCCATTCTGTGACTTCACACACCTCCATTTTGACTTCACACACCTCCATTCTGTGACTTCACACACCTCCATTTGTGACTTCACACACCACCATTTTTACTACACACACCTCCATTCTGTGATGTCACACACCTCCATTTTGACTTCACACACTTCCATTCTCTGACTTCACACACCAACTTTGTTTGACTTCACACACCTCCATTCTTTGACTGCACACACGTCCATTCCATGACTTCACACACCTCCATTCTATGAGTTCACACACATCCATTCTATGAGTTCACACACCACCATTTTGACTTCACACACCTCCATTCTATGACTTCACACACCCTCATTCTTACTTCAGAAACATCCATTCTGTGACTTAACACACCTGTATTCTGAGTTCACACACCTCCATTCTGTGACTTAACACACCTCCATTCTGTGACTTCACACAACTCCATTCTCTGACTTCACACACTTCAATTCCATGACTTCACACACCTTCATTCTGTGACTTCACACACCTCCATTCTATGACTTCACACACCTCCATTGTATGACTTCACACTCCTCCATTCTATGACTTCACACATCCATTTTGACTTCACATACCTCCAATATATGACTTCAAACACCTCAATTCTGTGACTTCACACACCTCCATTCTCTGACTTCATACCCGTCCTTTCTGTGACTTCACACACCTCCATTCCATGACTTCACACACCTCCATTCTGTGACTTCACACACCTCTATTCTTTGACTTCACACACCTCCATTATATGATTTCACACACCTCCATTTTGACTTCACACACCTCCATCCTGTGACTTCACACACCTCCATTTGTGACTTCACACACCACCATTTTGACTACACACGCCTCCATTCTGTGACGTCACACACCTCCATTCTGTGACTTCACACACCTCTATTTTGACTTTATACACTTCCATTCCATGACTTCACACACCTCCATTCTATGAGTTCACACACATCCATTCTATGACTTCACACACCACCATTTTGAGTTCACACACCTACATTCTATGACTACACACACCTTCATTCTTACTTCAGAAACATCATTCTGTGACTTAACACACCTCCATTCTGAGTTCACACACCTCCATTCTGTGACTTCACACACCTCCATTCTTTGACTTCACACAACTCCATTCTCTGACTTCACACACTTCAATTCCATGACTTCACACACCTCCATTCTGTGACTCCACACACCTCTATTCTATGACTTCACACACCTCCATTTTATGACTTCACACACCTCCATTCCATGACTTCACACATCCATTTTGACTTCACACACCTCCAATATATGACTTCAAACACCTCAATTCTGTGACTTCACACACTTCCATTCTATGACTTCACACACCCTCATTCTTACTTCAGAAACATCCATTCTGTGACTTAACAAACCTCCATTCTTCGTTCACACACCTCCACTCTGTGACTTCACACACCTCCATTCTGTGACTTCACACAAATCCATTCTCTGACTTCACACAATTCAATTCCATGACTTCACACACCTCCATTCTGTGACTTCACACACCTCCATTCAATGACTTCACACACCTCCATTGTATGACTTCACACACCTCCATTCTGTGACTTCACACATCCATTTTGACTTCACACACCTCCAATATATGACTTCAAACACCTCAATTCTGTGACTTCACCCACCTCCATTCTATAACTTCATACCCGTCCTTTCTGTGACTTTACACACCTCCATTCTATGACTTCACACACCTCCATTCCAAGACTTCACCCACCTCCATTCTATGACTTCATACCCGTCCTTTCTGTGACTTCACACACCTCCATGCTATGACTTCATACCCGTCCTTTCTGTGACTTCACACACCTCCATTCTGTGACTTCACACACCTCCATTCTGTGACTTCACACACCTCCATTCTGAGGTCACACACCTCCATTCTGTGACTTAACACGCCTCCATTCTCCCTTCACACACCTCCATTTCATGAATTCGCACAACTCCATTCTATGACTGCAAACACCTCCATTCTATGACTTCACAAACCTCCATTCTGAGTTGACACACCTCCACTCTGTGACTTCACACACCTCCATTCTCACTTCACAAACCTACTTTCTATGACTTCACCCACCTCCAATCTATGACTTCACACCTCCATTCTGACTTCACTCACCTCCATTGTGTGACTTCACACACCTCCATTCTGTGACTTCACACAACTTCATTCTTACTTCACAAACATCCATTCTATGAATTCACACACCTCCATTCTGTGACTTCACACACCTCTATTCTGTTACTTCAGACACCTCAATTCTGTAACTTCACACACCCCCATTCTGATTTCACACACCTCCATTCTATGAATTCACACACCTCCATTCTATGACTTCACACACCTCCATTTGTGACTTCACACACCACCATTTTGACTTCACACACCTCCATTCTGTGACTTCACACACCTTCCTTCGGTGACTTCACACACCTCCATTCTGTGACTTCACACACCTCCATTCTGTTACTTCACACACCTCAATTCTGTAACTTCACACACCACCATTCTGATTTCACACACCTCCATTCTGTGACTTCACACACCTCCATTCTGTTACTTCATACACCTCCATTTGTGACTTCACACACCACCATTTTGACTTCACACACCTCCATTCTGTGACTTCACACACCTCCATTCTATGACTTCACATACCTCCATTTTTTGACATCACACACCTCCATTCTATGACTTCACACATCCATTTTGACTTCACACACCTCCAGTATATGACTTCAAACACCTCAATTCTGTGACTTCACACACCTCCATTCTATGACTTCATACCCGTCCTTTCTGTGACTTCACACACCTCCATTCTATGACTTCACACACCTCCTTCTCCGACTTCACACCCATCCAATTTGACTTCACATACTTCCATTCTATGACTTCACTAACCTCCATTCTGTGACTTCACACACCTCCATTCTGTGACTTCACAAACCTCCATTCTATGATTTCACACACCTCCATTCTATGACTTCACAAACCTCCATTTTATGATGTCAAACACCTCCATTTTGACTTCACACACCTCCATTATGTGACTTCACACACCTTCCTTCGGTGACTTCACACACCTCCATTCTATGACTTCACACATCTACATTCTATGACTTCATACTTCTCCATTCTATGACTTCACACACTTACATTCTATGATTTCACATACCTCCATGCTATGACTTCACACACCTCCATTTTGTGACTTCACACACCTCCATTCTGGGTTCACACACCTCCATTCTGTGACTTAACACACCTCCATTCTGACTTCACCCACCTCCATTCTATGACTTCACATCTCCATTCTGACTTCACACACCTCCATTGTGTGCCTTCACACACCTCCATTCTGTGACTTCACACAACTTCATTCTTACTTCACAAACATACATTCTATGACTTCACACACCTCCATTCTGTGACTTCACACACCTCCATTATCTGACTTCACACACCTCCAATCTATTACTTCACACACCTCCATTCTGTGACTTCAAACACCTCCATTCTGAGTTCACACACCTCCATTCTGTGACTTCACACACCTCCATTCTGTGACTTCCCACACCTCCATTCTATGACTTGACCCACCTCCATTCTATGACTTCACACAACGTCATTCTTACTTCGCAAACATCCATTCTATGAATTCACACACCTCCATTCTGTGACTCCACACACCTCCATTCTGTTACTTCACACACCTCAGTTCTGTAACTTCACACACCACCATGCTGATTTCACACACCTCAATTCTATGACTTCACACACCTCCATTCTATGACTTCACACACCTCCATTTGTGACTTCACACACCACCATTTTGACTTCACAAACCTCCGTTTTGTGACTTCACACACCTCCATTTTATGACTTCACATACCTCCTTCTCCGACTTCACACCCATCCAATTTGACTTCACATACTTCCATTCTATGACTTCACAAACCTCCATTCTGTGAATTCACACACCTCCGTTCTGTGACTTCAGAAACCTCCATTCTATGATTTCACACACCTCCATTCTATGACTTCACACACCTCCATTTTGTGATGTCAAACACCTCCATTTTGATTTCACACACCTCCATTATGTGACTTCACACACCTCCCTTCGGTGACTTCACACACCTCCATTCTATGACTTCACACATCTACATTCTATGACTTCACACTTCTCCATTCTATGAATTCACACACTTACATTCTATGATTTCACATACCTCCAAGCTATGACTTCACACACCTCCATTCTGTGACTTCACACACCTCCATTCTGAGTTCACACACCTCCATTCTGTGACTTAACACACCTCCATTCTGACTTCACCCACCTCCATTCTATGACTTCATACCTCCATTCTGACTTCACACACCTCAATTTCATGACTTTGCACAACTCCATTCTATGACTGCGCACACCTCCATTCTATGACTTCACACACTTACATTCTATGATTTCACATACCTCCATGCTATGACTTCACACACCTCCATTCTGTGACTTCACACACCTCCATTCTGAGTTCACACACCTCCATTCTGTGACTTAACACACCTCCATTCTGACTTCACCCACCTCCATTCTATGACTTCACACCTCCATTCTGACTTCACACACCTCAATTTCATGACTTTGCACAACTCCATTCTATGACTGCGCACACCTCCATTCTATGACTTCACACACTTACATTCTATGATTTCACATACCTCCATGCTATGACTTCACACACCTCCATTCTGTGACTTAACACACCTCCATTCTGACTTCCACCACATCCATTCTATGACTTCACACCTCCATTCTGATGCACACACCTCCATTGTGTGACTTCACACACCTCCATTCTGTGACTTCACACATCTTCATTCTTACTTCACAAACATACATTCTATGACTTCACACACCTCCATTCTGTGACTTCACACACGTCCATTATCTGACTTCACACACCTCCAATCTATTACTTCACACACCTCCATTCTGTGACTTCAAACACCTCCATTCTGAGTTCACACACCTCCATTCTGTGACTTCACACACTTCCATTCTGTGACTTCCCACACCTCCATTCTATGACTTCACACACCTCCATTCTGTGACTTCACACACGTCCATTATCTGACTTCACACACCTCCAATCTATCACTTCACCCACCTACACTCTATGACTTCACACACCTCCGTTCTATGACTTCACACACCTCCATTCTGTGACTACACACACCTCCATTCTATGACTTCACAAACCTCCATTCTATGACTTCACACACCTCCATTCTATGACTTCACACACCTCCATTCTATGACTTCACACACCTCCATTCTATGAGTTCACACACCTCCATTCTGACTTCACATACCTCCATTCTGACTTCACACACCTCAATTCTCTGACTTCACTCACCTCCATTCTATGATTTCACACACTTCCATTCTATGACTTCACACACCTCCGTTCTATGACTTCACACACCTCCATTCTGTGACTTCACACACCTCCATTCTGTGACTTCCCACAGCTCCATTCTATGACTTCACCCACCTCCACTCTATGACTTCACACACCTCAGTTCTATGACTTCACACACCTCCATTCTGTGACTACACACACCTCCATTCTATGACTTCACACACCTCCATTCTGTGACTTCACACACCTCCATTCTATGACTTCACACACCTCCATTCTATGAGTTCACCCACCTCCATTCTATGACTTCACACACCTCCATTCTGACTTCACACACCTCAATTCTGACTTCACACACCTCAATTCTGTGACTTCACACGTCCATTCTATGATTTCACACACTTCCATTCTATGACTTCACACACCTCCACTCTATGACTTCACACATCTCATTTCTGAGTTGACACACCTCCATACTGTGATTTCACACACCTCCAATCTGACTTCACACACTTCCATTCTATGACTTCACACACATCCATTCTGTGACTTCACACACCTCCACTCTATGACTTCACACACCTGCATTTTGACTTCACACACCTCCATTCTATGAGTTCACACGTGCATTGTGACTTAACACACCTCCTTCTATGACTTCACACACCTCCATTCTGACTACACACACCTCCATTCTGACTTCACACACCTCAATTCTGTGACTTCACACACCTCCATTCTATGATTTCACAAACTTCCATTCTATGACTTCACACACCTCCATTCTATGACTTCACACACCTCATTTCTGATTCGACACACCTCCATTCTGTGATTTCACACACCTCCAATCTGACTTCACTCACTTCCATTCTATGACTTCACACACCTCCATTCTTTGATATCCAAAACCACCATTCTATGACTTCACACACCTCCATTGTGACTTCTCACACCTCCATTCTATGAGTTCACACACCTCCATTCTGACTTCACACACCTCCCTTCTATGACTTCACACAGCTCCATTCTGACTTCACACACTCCCATTCTATGATTTCGCACACCTTTATTCTGACTTCACACACCTCCATTCTGTGACTTCTCACACCTCCACTCTGTGACTTTACACACCTCCACTCTGCGACTTCACAAACCTCCCTTCTGTGATTTCACACACCTCCATTCTATGCCTTCACACACCTCCATTCTTTGACTTCACACACCTCCATTCTATGACTTCACACACCTCCATTCTATGACTTCACACACCTCCATTCTATGACTTCACACACCTCCATTCTGTGACTTCACACACCTCAATTTGTGACTTCACACACCACCATTTTTACTACACACACCTCCATTCTGTGACGTCACACACCTACATTCTGTGACTTCACAAACCTCCATTCGGTGACTTCAAACACCTCCATTCTGACTTCACACACCTGAATTCTATGATTTCACACACTTCCATTCTATGACTTCACACACCTCTATTCTCTGACTTAACACACCTCCATTCTGTGACTTCACACACCACCATTGTTTGAATTCACACACCTTCATTCTTTGACTTCACACACGTCCATTCCATGACTTCACACACCTCCATTCTATGAGTTCACACACATGCATTGTATGAGTTCACACACCACCATTTTGACTTCACACACCTCCATTCTATGACTTCACACACCTTCATTCTTACTTCAGAAACATCCATTCTGTGACATAACACACCTCCATTCTGAGTTCACACACCTCCATTCTGTGACTTCACACACATCCATTCTGTGATTTCACACAACTCCATTCTCTGACTTCACACACTTCCATTCCATGACTTCACACACTTCCATTCTGTGACTTCACACACCTCCATTCTATGACTTCACACACCTCCATTCTATGACTTCAAACACCTCCATTCTATGACTTCACACATCCATTTTGACTTCACACACCTCCAATATATGACTTCAAACACCTCAATTCTGTGACTTCACACACCTCCATTCTATGACTTCATACCCGTCCTTTCTGTGACTTCACACACCTCCATTCTATGACTTCACACACCTCCATTCTAAGACTTCACCCACCTCCATTCTATGACTTCACAAACCTCCATTCTGTGACTTCACACAACTCCATTCTGTGACTCCACACACCTCCATTCTGTTACTTCACACACCTCAATTCTGTAACTTCACACACCACAATTCTGATTTCACACACCTCCATTCTATGACTTCACACACCTCCATTCTATGACTTCACACACCTCCATTTGTGACTTCACACACCACGATTTTGACTTCACAAACCTCTGTTCTGTGACTTCACACACCTCCATTCTATGACTTCACATACCTCCTTCTCCGACTTCACACCCATCCAATTTGACTTCACATACTTCCATTCTATGACTTCACAAACCTCCGTTCTGTGAATTCACACACCTCCATTCTGTGACTTCACAAACCTCCATTCTATGATTTCACACACCTCCATTCTATGACTTCACACACCTCCATTTTATGATGTCAAACACCTCCATTTTGACTTCACACACCTCCATTATGTGACTTCACACACCTCCCTTCGGTGACTTCACACACCTCCATTCTATGACTTCACACATCTACATTCTATGACTTCACACTTCCCCATTCTATGAATTCACACACTTACATTCTATGATTTCACATACCTCCAAGCTATGACTTCACACACCTCCATTCTGTGACTTCACACACCTCCATTCTGAGTTCACACACCTCCATTCTGTGACTTAACACACCTCCATTCTGACTTCACCCACCTCCATTCTATGACTTCACACCTCCATTTTGACTTCACCCACCTCGATTTCATGACTTTGCACAACTCCATTCTATGACTGCGCATACCTCCATTCTATGACTTCACACACTTACATTCTATGATTTCACATACCTCCATGCTATGACTTCACACACCTCCATTCTGTGACTTCACAAACCTCCATTCTGAGTTCACACACCTCCATTCTGTGACTTAACACACCTCCATTCTTACTTCATCCACCTCCATTCTATGACTTCACACTCCATTCTGATGCACACACCTCCATTGTGTGACTTCACACACCTCCATTCTGTGACTTCACACAACTTCATTCTTACTTCACAAACATACATTCTATGACTTCACACAACTCCATTCTGTGACTTCACACACGTCCATTATCTGACTTCACACACCTCCAATCTATTACTTCACACACCTCCATTCTGTGACTTCACACACCTCCATTCCGTGACTTCCCACACCTCCATTCTATGACTTCACACACCTCCATTCTATGACTTCACACACCTCCATTCTATGAGTTCACACACCTCCATTCTGACTTCACATACCTCCATTCTGACTTCACTCACCTAAATTCTCTGACTTCACACACCTCCATTCTATGATTTCACACACTTCCATTCTATGACTTCACACACCTCCGTTCTATGACTTCACACACCTCCATTCTGTGACTTCACACACCTCCATTCTGTGACTTCCCACAGCTCCATTCTATGACTTCACCCACCTCCACTCTATGACTTCACACACCTCCATTCTATGACTTCACACACCTCCATTCTGTGACTACACACACCTCCATTCTATGACTTCACAAACCTCCATTCTGTGACTTCACACACCTCCATTCTATGACTTCACACACCTCCATTCTATGAGTTCACACACCTCCATTCTATGACTTCACACACCTCCATTCTGACTTCACACACCTCCATTCTGACTTCACACACCTCAATTCTGTGACTTCACACACCTCCATTCTATGATTTCACACACTTCCATTCTATGACTTCACACACCTCCATTCTATGACTTCACACATCTCATTTCTGAGTTGACACACCTGCATTCTGTGATTTTACACACCTCCAATCTGACTTCACACACTTCCATTCTATGACTTCACACACATCCATTCTGTGACTTGACACACCTCCACTCTATGACTTCACACACCTACATTTTGAGTTCACACACCTCCATTCTATGAGTTCACACACGTGCATTGTGACTTCACACACCTCCTTCTATGACTTCACACACCTCCATTCTGACTTCACACACCTCCATTCTGACTTCACACACCTCCATTCTGACTTCACACACCTCAATTCTGTGACTTCACACACCTCCATTCTATGATTTCACACACTTCCATTCTATGACTTCACACACCTCCATTCTATGACTTCACACACCTCATTTCTGAGTAGACACACCTCCATTCTGTGATTTCACACACCTCCAATCTGACTTCACTCACTTCCATTCTATGACTTCACACACCTCCATTCTTTGACATCCAAAACCACCATTCTATGACTTCACACACCACCATTGTGACTTCTCACACCTCCATTCTATGAGTTCACACACCTCCATTCTGACTTCACACACCTCCATTCTATGACTTCACACAGCTCCATTCTGACTTCACACACTTCCATTCTATGACTTCGCACACGTCTATTTTGACTTCACACACCTCCATTCTGTGACTTCACACACCTCCATTCTATGACTTCACACACCTCCATTCTGTGACTTCACACACCTCCACTCTGTGACTTTACACACCTCCACTCTGCGACTCCACAAACCTCCCTTCTGTGATTTCACACACCTCCATTCTATGCCTTCACACACCTCCATTCTTTGACTTCACACACCTCCATTCTATGACTTCACACACCTCCATTCTATGACTTCACACACCTCCATTCCATGACTTCACACACCTCCATTCTGTGACTTCACACACCTCCATTTGTGACTTCACACACCACCCTTTTTACTACACACACCTCCATTCTGTGACGTCACACACCTACATTCTGTGACTTCACAAACCTCCATTCGGTGACTTCAAACACCTCCATTCTGACTTCACACACCTGAATTCTATGATTTCACACACTTCCATTCTATGACTTCACACACCTCCATTCTGTGACTTAACACACCTCCATTCTGAGTTCACACACCTCCATTCTGTGACTTCACACACCACCATTGTTTGACTTCACACACCTCCATTCTTTGACTTCACACACGTCCATTCCATGACTTCACACACCTCCATTCTATGAGTTCACACACATCCATTCTATGACTTCACACACCTTCATTCTTACTTCAGAAACATCCATTCTGTGACATAACACACCTCCATTCTGAGTTCACACACCTCCATTCTGTGACTTCACACACCTCCATTCCGTGACTTCACACACCTCCATTCTGTGACTTCACACACTTCCATTCCATGACTTCACACACTTCCATTCTGTGACTTCACACACCTCCATTCTATGACTTCACACACCTCCATTCTACGACTTCAAACACCTCCATTCTATGACTTCACACATTCATTTTGACTTCACACACCTCCAATATATGACTTCAAACACCTCAATTCTGTGACTTCACACACCTCCATTCTATGACTTCATACCCGTCCTTTCTGTGACTTCACACACCTCCATTCTATGACTTCACACACCTCCATTCTAAGACTTCACCCACCTCCATTCTATGACTTCACAAACCTCCATTCTGTGACTTCACACACCTCCATTCTGTGACTTCACAAACCTCCATTCTATGATTTCACACACCTCCATTCTATGACTTCACACACCTCCATTTTATGATGTCAAACACCTCCATTTTGACTTCACACACCTCCATTATGTGACTTCACACACCTCCCTTCGGTGACTTCACACACCTCCATTCTAGGACTTCACACATCCACATTCTATGACTTCACACTTCTCCATTGTATGACTTCACACACTTACATTCTATGATTTCACATACCTCCATGCTATGACTTCACAAACCTCCATTCTGTGACTTCACACACCACCATTCTGAGTTCACACACCTCCATTCTGTGACTTCACACACCTCCATTCTGACTTCACACACCTCCAATTCATGAATTCGCACAACTCCATTCTATGACTGCACACACCTCCATTCTATGACTTCACAAACCTCCATTCTGAGTTGACACACCTCCATTCTGTGACTTCACACACCTCCATTCTCACTTCACAAACCTACTTTCTATGACTTCACCCACCTCCAATCTATGACTTCACACCACCATTCTGACTTCACACACCTCCATTGTGTGACTTCACACACCTCCATTCTGTGACTTCACACACCTCCATTCTGTTACTTCACACAGCTCAATTCTATGACTTCACACACCTCCATTCTGTGACTTCAAACACCTCCATGTTGAGTTCACACACCTCCATTCTGTGACTTCACACACGTCCATTATCTGACTTCACACACCTCCAATCTATTACTTCACACACCTCCATTGTGTGACTTCAAACACCTCCATTCTGAGTTCACACACCTCCATTCTGTGACTTCACACACCTCCATTCTGTGACTTCCCACACCTCCATTCTATGACTTCACCCACCTACACTCTATGACTTCACACACCTCCGTTCTATGACTTCATACACCTCCATTCTGTGAATACACACAACTCCATTCTATGACTTCACAAACCTCCATTCTGTGACTTCACACACCTGCATTCTATGACTTCACACACCTCCATTCTATGACTTCACACACCTCCATTCTATGAGTTCACACACCTCCATTCTTACTTCACATACCTCCATTCTTACTTCACACACCTCAATTCTCTGACTTCAAACACCTCCATTCTATGATTTCACACACTTCCATTCTATGACTTCACACACCTCCGTTCTATGACTTCACACACCTCCATTCTGTGACTTCACACACCTCCATTCTGTGACTTCCCACAGCTCCAATCTATGACTTCACCCACCTCCACTCTATGACTTCACACACCTCCGTTCTATGACTTCACACACCTCCATTCTGTGACTACACACACCTCCATTCTATGACTTCACAAAACTCCATTCTGTGACTTCACACACCTCCATTCTATGACTTCACACACCTCCATTCTATGAGTTCACACACCTCCATTCTATGACTTCACACACCTCCATTCTGACTTCACACACCTCCATTCTGACTTCACACACATCCATTCTGTGACTTCACACACCTCCACTCTATGACTTCACACACCTGGATTTTGACTTCACACACCTCCATTCTATGAGTTCACACACGTGCATTGTGACTTCACACACCTCCATTCTATGACTTCACACACCTCCATTTTGTCTTCACACACCTCCATTCTGACTTCACACACCTCAATTCTGTGACTTCACACACCTCCATTCTATGATTTCACACACCTCCATTCTATGACTTCACACACCTCCATTCTATGACTTCACACACCTCCATTCTATGCCTTCACACATCCATTTCCACTTCACACACCTCCATTATATGACTTCAAACACCTCAATTCTGTGACTTCACACACCTCCATACTATGACTTCATACCCGTCCTTTCTGTGACTTCACACACCTCCATTCTATGACTTCACACACCTCCATTCTAAGGCTTCACCCACCTCCATTCTATGACTTCACACACCTCCTTCTCCGACTTCACACCCGTCCAATTTGAGTTCACATACTTCCATTCTATGACTTCACAAACCTCCATTCTGTGACTTTGCACACCTCCATTCTGTGACTTCACAAACCTCCATTCTACGATTTCACACACCACCATTCTGTGACTTCACACAGCTCCATTTTATGATGTCACACACCTCCATTTTGACTTCACACGCCTCCATTATGTGACTTCACACACCTCCCTTCGGTGACTTCACACACCTCCATTCTATGACTGCCGCGACTCCCTCGGCCGGCAAGGAAGGACACGACAAAGATAACTTCTTCTCGAGCAGCAGTTTATTCAGCAAGCTAGTACAGCCATGCTGGGTCGCACCCAACTTCCTCAAACATAGACCTTAAATAGGCCTATCAACCAATCACAATTATTTCCTTAACACTAACATCCAATTAACTACAGCATATCTCAGCACACTCCGGACACACAGCAATATGGCTACATGCATACTTCCGATCACGCATTAAGGGCATGAACAGTCACATCTCTTCCTGGACACTTTTAGATAAACAACTCAGAAAAGCAACCACGGAGGCAGATGTCAGCGCCATCTTGTAATGGCGATTGCAATGGCTCTCTACATCTCCCCCTTTTTTCTTTTGGCCAAAATAAAACAAAAGCAGAGTGGAAATCCGGAGGCTGGCCTAACCTTCGGACGTCCCTCTTGCTCTTAAGAAGGTAAGGGATCATGCCTGTCTTAGGTTGGAGAGATGCCTCTTGGTTCTTACCCGTCATCAACATCCGATGCTTAAGTATCGGAGTCTGTCTTAGGTTGATACCAAGATCAATCTCTACACTTACCCGTCCTTGACTACTGATCCAGCATACCCAGCCAAACCTGGGGGGAGAGATTCGATTCCAGAGCAATAAGAGCTTGTTTCACAATATACTTATCACGTCTCCTCTGTGCCTGAAGTTGTCTATACATGATTACAACAAACCAACAAAATAAAACAAAACTCACACATAATATTACAATTAAAGACACACTTCCAGCCCACTCCTTGATCCAATTAAAGGAGTTGGAAATCCAATTTACAAAATCTTCAACTGTAGCAATATTATCACGGGTAGAATTTACAATCATAATTTCATAGCGAAGTTGAGTGGTTAAATTCTCAAAATCCTTGGACCAAGATTCTCTCAACATATTTCCTAATTGTCTGGACAAATTCGCTGCTCGAGAATAATTATAATAGGGTAAAGAAGTAATACACAACCCAGCCCCTATACCCACACAAGACAATTGAGCATAGGAAAACATCATATCAACTTGTTCCTGAAGTAAATCCACTCTTTGATTCAATAACATGACACCATGTGCCAAATGCTGGTTAATCTGTAACTGCGTGTCCATAGTTTGAGATACCGCCTCGGACAGGGTATTCACGGTAGTTGCGGTCTGAACTGTGGTGACTAACGCGGTGGCGCTGGCTGCGGCGGTGGCGAGTAATGAAGAAACCAGGACCACCAAAGCAGTGATTCCAAGATCACGACGAGGTCTCTTCAACAGCACAATTAAATCCTTCTCAGACACTTCTACAGGAACAGGAATAAACGTTGGCAAACGCATAACTACAACAGAATTAAACTCACTAGCATTCCAACACTGACTTAAAAAGCAGGGACAACTAGAACAATTCAATAAAGAATTATTTCCAATACAATTACTTTCAAAAACTAAAAACATAAAGGGGGGCCAAACACATACAGGACTAGCTTTATACTTAGTCTTAAATTTACAATTATCTTCCAAAGTAACATTTAAGCTTTCTCCTACTAGGGCAGCTTCTTTCTGTATAACCGAATTACTCACTGTAACGGAGCAGTTGCAGTACCAAATTTCTCCCTCTTGAATAAATCCCAAAGCATTTGCTGTGGTACAGGCAAATTGTCCACATAACAGCCAAGCATTAAAAGGATTTTCAGCATCTTCCCGAGTACCTTGAAAATTAAATTTAGACTCATGAATAAAAGTAGTATTTCCAGCAGTATGAATTTTAGGAGAAAAGGTAAATCCATATCCTATCGAGGAATATCGCGGGCTTTGACACCCTGTCCATTCCCAGGGCCAATTCAATGGACTAACACATTTCGGATACACTAAGGGAGGAGGAGGGTTCCAAGCTTTATAAGAAAATATAGGGATTCTAGCACTAAATCCTACCACTACAGTTTTGGTCACATTACCATTCTTAACACTAGGATATTCTGTACTATTAAACTTTCCTACCTTATGCTCTTGTAAGTATATACAAATATCACTATAAAATTGATTCAGGGTAAAACACAAGGATGAAGATAACATTACAGATAATGAATAATTTCCTTTCTCATATCTATAAGGTAAAAATGGCAATTTCAAGGAGTTACTACTGGTAAAAAGGTATGGAAACACTCTGGAGGTATTAGTCACAGGCATTGGAAGCGGGAAGGTCTTCATTACTGCCCATAGTAGGCGAGGCTCCACCAGTGGACAAAGTAGTATTATCAGTAATATCTTCTTTGCGGCCATCTTCTTGCGCTTTTCTCACCAGGCGTTCCGGCACCCAAATGGGATCTTGTGAATTCTGTGGAAACACACAAACAGCTCCTCGTACCCAGGAGAGTACGGGGTCTGGCCCATTCCATTGGCCTGTTAATATATCTTTCCATTTTACCATTCCTTTATATAGTCCCACAATTGGAATAGTATGCCGCTCTGCAGCGGAGTGGCCTTGAGTGTCCAAATTTAAAAAATTTATGGTAAAAAGGGCTAAGGAAATTCTTTCTTTTGGTGTCCTATTCTGCCCAATTCCCTCTTTTTGTTTTTGTAAATAAATTTTTAAGGTGCGATGAGCACGTTCCGCAACGCCTTGCCCTTGAGGATTATATGGTAATCCATGAGAAATCTGTACTCCCATGGTTTGGCAGAAGGCAAGAAATTGTTTACTAGTATAGGCAGGGCCATTATCAGTTTTTAATAAGTAGGGCATTCCCCAGGAAGCCCAGGCTTCCAAGCAATGAGTAATTACATGATGAGCTGTTTCTCCACCCAAAGGGGTAGTATGAATAATTCCAGAACATGTATCAGTTGATACGTGTAAATATTTTAACTTTCCAAATTCCATAACATGGGTAACCTCCATTTGCCAAATTTTTAGTGGAAGTAAACCACGGGGATTAACACCTAATGGCACAACTGGAAGATGGGTAACACATTTTGGGCAATTTAAAATAATTTGTCTGGCTCTGTTGAGACAGCTTAAATTGAGATTGCAAGGTGCGAGCATTAACATGAAATTGATGATGAAATTCTTGTGCCTGCATTTCTGGGGTAAGAGCAACAAAGGCCATTTGCATACGTGTACATTTATCCACTACATCATTGCCCAAACTTAAGGGCCCAGGTAAACCAGTGTGAGCACGAATATGCAATGGAAAAAAGGGGGCTCTACGAGCGCAAATTAATTCCTGCAACTGAATAAACAAATTACATACAGTGCTATTTTTATTTATGGGTCCTGCAGCTTCTAAGAACTGCAAAGCATTAACTACAAATGCAGAATCAGAAATAAGATTAAAAGGAAAATGACAATTTTTAAAAACAGAAATTACAACCTGCAATTCAATTCTCTGTGCTGATCCAGGCTGAAACTGGCATAAAACTGGCTCTTGGCCTTCAACCAAATATGCTCCCATTCCATTCTTGGAACCATCCGAAAAATATTGATGGCTCCAGGTATAGGTTGTCTGGCAGTTATAGTTGGGAAAATAATAGGGTGTTCCTTAAAAAACTGCAAAATTGGACTTTTTGGATAATGATTATCAATTTTTCCTGTAAATGAACAAATTAAAACAGCCCACTCAGTAAAGGTGGAGCTTAAAACTTGTATTTGCTGACTGTTATATGGAATTATAAGAAAATTGGGCTGAGTGCCAAAATGCTGCACGCTAAATATTATTCCCAAAATAGCTAGATTGGCAACGGCAGTGGGATAATACTCGATAGATTTTGCAGGAGATATTTTCGGATGAATCCATGCTAAGGGACCATCCTGCCACAACACCCCTGTAGGCTGTTGAGATGAAGCCAAAAGAACTAAAGAAATTTCTTTTCCCAACTCTATTCTTTTTTGAAAGGCCATTTGTAACTTTTCTTCTAAAGTTTCTAAAACTTTTCTTGCTGCAGGGGTTAATTCCCTAGGCGAATCCAAACCTGATGGGCCTTGCAATAACTCATACAAAGGTTGCAACTCCTGATTACTCATAGGCAGGGAGGTTCAAATCCAATTTATATCTCCCAAAAGTTTTTGGAAATCATTCAAGGTCTTTAAATTGTCTTTTCGCAACTGCCAATTTAATGGAATAATTTTTTGGGCTGTTATTCTACTTCCCAAATAATGTACAATATTGTTCTTCACACACCTCCATTCTATGAGTTCACAGACCTCCATTCTATGACTTCACACACCTCCATTTTATGATGTCACACACCTCCATTTTGACTTCACACACCTCCATTATTTGACTTCACACACCTCCCTTCGGTGACTTCACACACCTCCATTCTATGACTTCACACATCTACATTCTATGACTTCAAACTTCTCCATTCTATGGCTTCACACACTTACATTCTATGATTTCACATACCTCCATTCTATGACTGTTGGGAGCCAGAGTGGAATCAAACTGTACCTTGACTTGCATCAGACGATGACTATATGTCTTATTGCTTTCTGGCCCTATTCTTTGTAAATGACCTGAGAATTACCATATGAATGTAACACCTGGAGGTTCCCTGGGAGAGGAGGAGGGAAGAAGGGGGAGTGGAAAATAAATGCGGCAGTCTCGGCAGTCTTTGCCTGGACTGCGGACATCCCGGACCCGGTGTGTCTGTCTCTCTTCTTTTTCTTCCTAGTCCTTGTCCCCTATTTCAGGAACCCTAATCTGCGAACCCTGGTTTGCTGCCAGTTGTCCCCGGCATATGACTTCACACACCTCCATTCTAAGACTTCACCCACCTCCTTCTATGACTTCACACACCTCCTTCTCCGACTTCAAACCCATCCAATTTGACTTCACATACTTCCATTCTATGACTTCACAAACATCAATTCTGTGACTTCACACACCTCCATTCTGTGACTTCACAAACCTCCATTCTATGATTTCACACACCTCCATTCTATGACTTCACACACCTCCATTTTATGATGTCACACAACTCCATTTTGACTTCACACACCTCCATTATGTGACTTCACACATCTCCCTTCGGTGACTTCAGACACCTCCATTCTATGACTTCACACATCTACATTCTATGACTTCACACTTCTCCATTCTATGACTTCACACACTTACGTTCTATGATTTCACATACCTCCATGCTATGACTACACGCAGCTCCATTCTATGACTTCACACACCTCCATTTTATGATGTCACACACCTCCATTTTGATTTCACACACCTCCATTCTGTGACTTCACACACCTCCATTTTGGCTTCACACACTTCCATTCTGTAACTTCACAAACCACCATTGTTTGACTTCACACACCTCCATTTTTTGACTTCACACACGTCCATTCCTTGACTTCACACACCTCCATTCTATGAGTTCACACACATCCATTCTATGAGTTCACACACCACCATTTTGACTTCACACACCTCCATTCTATGACTGCACACACCTTCATTCTTAATTCAGAAACATCCATTCTATGACTTCACACACCTCCATTCTATGACTTCACAAAACTCCATTCTGTGACTTCACACACGTGCATTCTGACTTCACACACCTCAATTCTATGACTTCACACACCTCCAATCTGTGACTTAACACACCTCAATTCTGAGTTCACACACCTCCATTCTGTGACTTCACACACCTTAATTCTGTGACTTCACACACCTCCATTCTATGACTTCACACACCTCCATTTCATGACTTCACACACCTGCATTCTGTGACTTCACACACCTCCATTCTATGACTTCACACACCTCCATTCTATGACTTCACACACCTCCATTCTATGACTTCACACATCCATTTTGACTTTACACACCTCCAATATATGACTTCAAACACCTCAATTCTGTGACTTCACACACCTCCATTCTATGACTTCATACCCGTCATTTCTGTGACTTCAAACCCCGCCATTCTATGACTTCACACACCTCCATTCTATGAGTTCACACACCTCCTTTTCCGACTCCACACCCTTCCAATTTGACTTCACATACTTCCATTCTATGACTCCACAAACCTCTATTCTGTGACTTCACACACCTCCATTCTGTGACTTCACAAACCTCCATTCTATGATTTCACACACCTCCATTCTATGACTTCACACACCTCCATTTTATGATGTCACACACCTCCATTTTGACTTCACACACCTCCATTATGTGACTTCACACACCTCCCTTCAGTGACTTCACACTTCTACATTCTATGACATCACACACTTCCATTTTATGATTTCACATACCTCCATGCTATGACTTCACACACCTCCATTCTGTGACTTCACACACCTCCATTCTGAGTTCACACACCTCCATTCTGTGACTTAACACACCTCCATTCTGACTTCACACACCTCCATTTCATGACTTCGCACAACTCCATTCTATGACTGCACACACCTCCATTCTATGACTTCACAAACCTCCATTCTCAGTTGACACATCTCCATTCTGTGACTTCACACACCTCCATTCTCACTTCACACACCTACTTTCTATGACTTCACCCACCTACATTCTATGACTTCACACCTCCATTCTGACTTCACACACCTCCATTGTGTGACTTCACACCCCTCCATTCTGTGACTTCACACACCCCTTCTATGACTTCACACACATCCATTCTATGACTTCACACACCTCCATTCTATGACTTCACACACCTCCATTCTATGACTTCACACAACTTCATTCTTACTTCACTATCATCCATTCTATGACTTCACACACCTCCATTCTGTGACATCACACACCTACATTCTGTTACTTCACACACCTCAGTTCTGTAACTTCACACACCACCATTCTGGCTTCACACACCTCCATTCCATGACTTCACACACCTCCATTCAGTGACTTCACACACCTCAATTCTGAGTTCACACACCTCCATTCTGTGACTTCACACACCTCAATTTTGACTTCACCCAGCTACATTCTATGACTTCACACATCTCCATTCTGTGACTTCACACACCTCCATTCTATGACTTCACACACCTCCATTGTGATTTCACAAACCTCATTTCTATGAATTCACACACCTCCATTCTGACTTCACACACCTCAATTTTGACTTCACATACGTCCATTCTGTGACTACACAGACCTCCATTTGTGACTTCACACCCCACCTTTTTGACTTCACACACCTCCATTCTTTGACTTCACACACCTCCATTCTGTGAGTTCACACACCTCCGTTTTGACTTCACAAACCTCCATTTTGTGATTTCACACACCTCCATTCTGTGACTTCTCACACATCTATTGTTTGACTTCACACACCTCCATTCTTTGACTTCACACACCTCCATTCCATGACTTCACACACCTCCATTCTATGAGTTCACACACCTCAATTCTATGAGTTCACACACATCCATTTTGACTTCACACACCTCCATTCTACGACTTCAAAACCTCCACTCTGTGACGTCCCACACCTTCATTCTTACTTCAGAAACATCCAATCTATGACTTCACACACCTCCTTTCTATGACTTCACAAACTTCCATTCTGTGACTTCCCACACCTCCATTCTGAATTCACACACCTCCATTCTGACTTCACACACCTCCATTTTGACTTCACACACGTCCATTCTGTGACTCCACACATCTCCATTTGTGACTTCACACCCCACCTTTTTGACTTCACACACCTCCATTCTTTGACTTCACACACCTCCATTCTGTGATTTCACACACATCCGTTTTGACTTCACAAACTTCCATTTTGTGACTTCACACACCTCCATTGTGAGTTCACACACCTACATTCTCTGACTTCACACACCTCCATTCTGTGACTTCACACACGTCCATTCTATTACTTCACACACCTGCATTGTGACTTCACAAACCTCCATTCTATGAGTTCACACACCTGCATTGTGACTTCACACATCTCCATTCTATGAGTTCACACACCTCCATTCTGACTTCACACACCTCCATTCTCACTTCACACACCTCAGTTCTGTGACTTCACACACCTCCATTCTATGATTTCACACATATCCATTCCATGACATCACACACCTCCATTCTCTGACTTCACACAGCTCATTTCTGAGTTGACACACCTCCATTCTCTGATTTCACACACCTCCAATCTGACTTCACAAACCTCCATTCTATGACTTTACACACCTCCATTATTTGACATCAAAAACCACCATTCTATGACTTCACACACCTACATTGTGACTTCTCACACCTCCACTATATGAGTTCACACACCTCCTGTCTGACTTCACACACCTCCATTCTATGACTTCTCACAGCTCCATTCTGACTTCACACAACTCCATTCTATGACTAAGCACACCTCTAATCTGACTTCACACACCTCCATTCTGTGACTTCCCACACCTCCATTCTGAGTTGACACACCTCCGTTCTGTGACTTCACACACCTCCATTCTATGACTTCACACACCTCCATTCTCTGACTTCACACACCTCCATTCTGTGACTTCACACACTGCCATTCTATGACTTCACACACCTCCATTTTGTCTTCACACACCTCCATTCTGTGACTTCACACACCACCATTTGTGACTTCACACATCACCATTTTGACTTCACATAACTGCATTCTGTGACTTCACACACCTCCGTTCTGTGACTTCACACACCTCCATTTTGACTTCACACACTTCCATTCTGTGTCTTCACACCACCAATTTTGGACTTCGCACACCTAAATTCTTTGACTTCACACACCTCCATTCCATGACTTCACACACCTCCATTCTATGAGTTCACACATATTCATTCTATGAGTTCAAATACCTCCATTCTGTGATTCACACACCTACATTTTGTGACGTAACACACCTCCATTCTGTGAATTTACACACCTCCATTCTGAGTTGACACATCTCCATTCTGTGACTTCACACACCTCCATTCTCACTTCACACACCTACTTTCTATGACTTCACCCACCTACATTCTATGACTTCACACCTCCATTCTGACTTCACACACCTCCATTGTGTGACTTCACACCCCTCCATTCTGTGACTTCACACACCCCATTCTATGACTTCACACACCTCCATTCCATGACTTCACACACCTTCATTCAGTGACTTCACACACCTCCATTCTGAGTTCACACACCTCCATTCTGTGCCTTCACACACCTCAATTTTGACTTCACCCAGCTACATTCTATGACTTCACACATCTCCATTCTATCACTTCACACACCTCCATTGTGATTTCACAATCCTCCATTCTATGAATTCACACACCTCCATTCTGACTTCACACACCTCAATTCTATGACTTCACACACGTCCATTCTGACTTCACACACCTCCATTCTGTGACTTCACACACCGGCACTCCATGATTTCACACACCTCCATTCTATTACTTCACACACCTCCATTCTATGATTTCACACACCACCATTCTGAATTCACACACCTCAATTCTGTGACTTCACCCACCTCCATTCTGACTTCACACACCTCCATTCTATGACTTCCACATCTCCATTCTGTGACTTCACACAACACAATTCTATGACTTCACACACCTCCATTGTGACTTCACATAACATCCATTCTATGAGTTCACACACCTCCATTCTATGACTTCACACACCTCCCTTCTGACTTCACACACCTACATTCTATGACTTCGCACACCTCCATTCTGACTTCACACACCTCCATTCTGTGACTTCACACAACTCCATTCCATGACTTCTCACACCTCCTTTCCATGACTTCACACACCTCCAGTCTATGAGTTGACACACATTCATTCCATGAGTTCACACACCACCATTTTGACTTGACACACCTCCATTCTATTACTTCACACACCTTCATTCTTACTTCAGAAACATCCATTCTATGACTTCACACACCTCCATTCTATGACTTCACAAACCTCCATTCTGTGACCACACACCTCAATTCGGTGTCTTCGCACACCTCCATTCTGACTTCACACACTTCAATTCTATGACTTCACACACTTCCATTCTATGACTTCTCACACCTCCATTCTGTGACTTAACACAGCTCTATTCTGAGTTCACACACCTCCTTTCTGTGACTTCACACACCTCCATTCTGTGACTTAACACACCTCCATTCTTTGACTTCACACACCTCCATTCTGTGACTTCACAAACCTCCATTCTGTGACTTCACACACCTCCATTCTGTGACTTCACACATCCATTTTGACTTCACACACCTCCAATATATGACTTCAAACACCTCAATTCTCTGACTTCACACACCTCCATTGTATGACTTCATAGCTGTCCTTTCTGTGACTTCACAGACCTCCATTCTATGACTTCACACACCACCATTCTAAGACTTCACCCACCTCCATTCTATGACTTCACACACCTCAATTCTCCGACTTCACACCAGTCCAATTTGACTTCACATACTTCCATTCTATGACTTCACAAACCTCCATTCTGTGACTTTGCACACCTCCATTCTGTGACTTCACAAACCTCCATTCTATGATTTCACACACCTCCATTCTGTCACTTCACACACCTCCATTTTATGCCGTCACACTCCTACATTTTGACTTCACACACCTCCATTATGTGACTTCACAAACTTCCCTTCGGTGATTTCACACACCTCCATTCTATGACTTCACACATCTACATTCTATGACTTCACACTCCTCCATTCTATGACTTCACACACTTCCATTCTATGATTTCACATACCTCCATGCTATGACTTCACACACCTACATTCTATGAGTTCACACACCTCCATTCTGACTTCACACACCTCTATTCTATGACTTCACACACCTCCATTCTGACATCACACACCTCCATTCTATCACTTCACGGACCTCGAATCTGTGACTTCACTCACCTCCAATTTATGACTTCACACTTCTCCATTCTATGACTTCCCACACCTCCTTTCTATGACTTCACCCACCTCCATTCTATGACTTCACACGTCCATTCTGACTTCACACACCTCCATTCTGTGACTTCACACACCTCCATTCTATGACTTCACACACCTCCATTCTATGACTTCACACACCTTCATTCTTACTCCATAAACATCCATTCTATGACTTCACCCACCTCCATTCTATGACTTCACAAAACTCCATTCTGTGACTTCACACACGTCCATTATGAGTTCACACAACTACATTCGGTGATTTCCCACACCTCCATTCTGACTTCACACACCTCCATTCTATGACTTCACAGACTTCGATTCTATGACTTCACACACCTCCATTCTGTGACTTCACACACCTCCATTCTATGATTTCACATACCTCCATGCTATGACTTCACACACCTCCATTCTGTGACTTCACACACTGCCATTCTGAGTTCACACACCTCCATTCTATGACTTCACACACTTCCATTCTATGACTTCACACTTCTCCATTCTATGACTTCACACACTTCCATTTTATGATTTCACATACCTCCATGCTATGACTTCACACACCTCCATTCTGTGACTTCACACACCTCCATTCTGAGTTGACACATCTCCATTCTGTGACTTCACACACCTCCATTCTCACTTCACACACCTACTTTCTATGACTTCACCCACCTACATTCTATGACTTCACACCTCCATTCTGACTTCACACACCTCCATTGTGTGAGTTCACACCCCTGCATTCTGTGACTTCACACACCCCATTCTATGACTTCACACACCTCCATTCTATGACTTCACACACCTCCATTCTATGACTTCACACACCTCCATTCTATGACTTCACACACCTCCATTCTATGATTTCACACACCTCCATTCTGTGACTTGACACACCTCCATTCTATGACTTCACACAAGTTCATTCTTACTTCACTATCATCCATTCTATGACTTCACACACCTCCATTCTGTGACTTCACACACCTCCATTCTGTTACTTCACACACCTCAATTCTGTAACTTCGCACACCACCATTCTGACTTCACACACCTCCATTCCATGACTTCACACACCTCCATTCAGTGACTTCACACACCTCCATTCTGAGTTCACACACCTCCATTCTGTGACTTCACACACCTCAATTTTGACTTCAACCAGCTACATTCTATGACTTCACACATCTCCATTCTGTGACTTCACACACCTCTATTCTATCACTTCACATACCTCCATTGTGATTTCAGAAACCTCCATTATATGAATTCACACACCTCCATTCTGACTTCACACACCTCAATTCTATGACTTCACACACGTCCATTCTGACTTCACACACCTCCATTCTTTGACTTCACACACCTGCACTCCATGATGTCACAAACCTCCATTCTATTACTTTCCACACCTCCATTCTATGACTTCTCACAGCTCCATTCTGACTTCACACACCTCCATTCTATGACTTCACACATCTCTATTCTGACTTCACACACCTCCATTCTGTGACTTTCCACACCTCCGTTCTGAGTTGACACACCTCCATTCTGTGACTTCACACACCTCCATTCTATGACTTCACACACCTCCGTTCTCTGAGTTCACACACCTCCATTCTGTGACTTCACACACTGCCATTCTATGACTTCACACACCTCCATTTTGTCTTCACACACCTCCATTCTGTGACTTCACACACCACCATTTGTGACTTCACACATCACCATTTTGACTTCACATAACTCCATTCTGTGACTTCACACACCTCCATTCTGTGACTTCACACACCTCCATTTTGACTTCACACATTTCCATTCTGTGACTTCACACCACCATTGTTGGACTTCACACACCTAAATTCTTTGACTTCACACACCTCCATTCCATGACTTCACACACCTCCATTCTATGAGTTCACACACATTCATTCTATGAGTTCACACACCACCATTTTGACTTGACACACCTCCATTCTATTACTTCACACACCTTCATTCTTACTTCAGAAACATCCATTCTATGACTTCTCACACCTCCATTCTGTGACTTAACACAGATCTTTTCAGAGTTCACACACCTCCATTCTGTGACTTCACACACCTCCATTCTGTGACTTTACACACCTCCATTCTGTGACTTCACACACCTCCATTCCGTGACTTCACACACCTCCATTCTGGGTTCACACACCTCAATTCGGTGACTTCACACACCTCCATTCTGACTTCACACACTTCAATTCTATGACTTCACACACTTCCATTCTATGACTTCTCACACCTCCATTCTGTGACTTAACACAGCTCTATTCTGAGTTCACACACCTCCATTCTGTGACTTCACACACCTCCATTCTGTGACTTTACACACCTCCATTCTGTGACTTCACACACCTCCATTCTGGACTTCACACACCTCCATTCTGTGACTTCACACATCCATTTTGACTTCACCCACCACCAATATATGACTTCAAACACCTCAATTCTGTGACTTCACACACCTCCATTGTATGACTTCATAGCCGTCCTTTCTGTGACTTCACAGAAATCCATTCTATGACTTCACACACCACCATTCTAAGACTTCACCCACCTCCATTCTATGAATTCACACACCTCAATTCTCCGACTTCACCCCCGTCCAATTTGACTTCACATACTTCCATTCTATGACTTCACAAACCTCCATTCTGTGACTTTGCACACCTCCATTCTGTGACTTCACAAACCTCCATTCTATGATTTCACACACCTCCATTCTGTCACTTCACACACCTCCATTTTATGACGTCACACTCGTACATTTTGACTTCACACACCTCCATTATGTGACTTCACAAACCTCCCTTCGGTGACTTCACACACCTCCATTCTATGACTTCACACACTTCCATTCTATGATTTCACATACCTCCATGCTATGACTTCACACACCTACATTCTATGAGTTCACACACCTCCATTCTGACTTCACCCACCTCTATTCTATGACTTCACACACCTCCATTCTGACATCACACACCTCCATTCTATCACTTCACAGACCTCGAATCTGTGACTTCACTCACCTCCACTTTATGACTTCACACTGCTCCATTCTATGACTTCCCACACCTCCTTTCTAGGACTACACCCACCTCCATTCTATGACGTCACACGTCCACTCCGACTTCACACACCTCCATTCTGTGACTTCACACACCTCCATTCTATGACTTCACACACCTCCCTTCTGACTTCACACACCTACATTCTATGACTTCGCATACCTCCATTCTGACTTCACACACCTCTATTCTATGACTTCACACACCTCCATTCTGACATCACACACCTCCATTCTATCACTTCACAGACCTCGAATCTGTGACTTCACTCACCTCCACTTTATGACTTCACACTTCTCCATTATATGACTTCCCACTCCTCCTTTCTATGACTTCACCCACCTCCATTCTATGACTTCACACATCCATTCTGACTTCACACACCTCCATTCTGTGACTTCACACACCTCCATTCTATGACTTCACACACCTCCATTCTATGACTTCACACACCTTCATTCTTACTCCATAAACATCCATTCTATGACTTCACCCACCTCCATTCTATGACCTCACAAAACTCCATTCTGTGACTTCACACACTTCCATTGTGAGTTCACACAGCTCCATTCGATGATTTCCCACACCTCCATTCTGACTTCACACCTCCATTCTATGACTTCACAGACTTCGATTCTGTGACTTAACACACTTCCATTCTGTGACTTCACACACCTCCATTCTGTGACTTCACACACCTCCATTCTGTGACTTCACACACCTCCATTCTATTACTTTCCACACCTCCATTCAATGACTTCCCACACCACCATTCTGAATTCACACACCTCAATTCTGTGACTTCACCCACCTCCATTCTGACTTCACACACCTCCATTCTATGACTTCCACATCTCCATTCTGTGACTTCACACAACACCATTCTATGACTTCACACACCTCCATTGTGACTTCACATAACATCCATTCTATGAGTTCACACACCTCCATTCTATGACTTCACACACCTCCCTTCTGACTTCACACACCTACATTCTATGACTTCTCACACCTCCATTCTGACTTCACACACCTCTATTCTATGACTTCACACACCTCCATTCTGACATCACACACCTCCATTCTATCACTTCACAGACCTCGAATCTGTGACTTCATTCACCTCCACTTTATGACTTCACACTTCTCCATTCTATGACTTCCCACACCTCCTTTCTATGACTTCACCCACCTGCATTCTATGACTTCACATGTCCATTCTGACTTCACACACCTCCATTCTGTGACTTCACACACCTCCATTCTATGACTTCACACACCTCCATTCTATGACTTCACACACCTTCATTCTTACTCCATAAACATCCATTCTATGACTTCACCCACCTCCATTCTATGACTTCACAAAACTCCATTCTGTGACTTCACACACTACCATTATGAGTCCCCACAACTCCATTCGGTGATTTCACACACCTCCATTCTGACATCACACACCTCCATTCTATGACTTCACACACTTCCATTCTATGACTTCACACACCTCCATTCTGTGACTTCACACACCTCCATTCTATGATTTCACATACCTCCATACTATGACTTCACACACCTCCATTCTGTGACTTCACACACCGCCATTCTGAGTTCACACACCTCCATTCTATGACTTCACACACTTCCATTCTATGACTTCACACTTCCCCATTCTATGACTTCACACACTTCCATTTTATGATTTCACATACCTCCATGCTATGACTTCACACACCTCCATTCTGTGACTTCACACACCTCCATTCTGAGTTCACACACCTCCATTCTGTGACTTTACACACCTCCATACTGACTTCACACACCACCATTTCATGACTTCGCACAGCTCCATTCTATGACTGCACACACCTCCATTCTATGACTTCACAAACCTCCATTCTGAGTTGACACATCTCCATTCTGTGACTTCACACACCTCCATTCTCACTTCACACACCTACTTTTTATGATTTCACCCACCTACATTCTATGACTTCACACGTCCATTCTGACTTCACACACCTCCATTGTGTGACTTCACACACCTCCATTCTATGACTTCACACACCTCCATTCTATGACTTCACACATCTCTATTCTGTGACTTCACACACCTCCATTCTCACTTCACAAACCTACTTTCTATGACTTCACCCACCTACATTCTATTACTTCACACCTCCATTCTGACTTCACACACCTCCATTGTATGACTTCACACACCTCCATTCTATGACTTCACACACCTCCATTCTATGACTTCACACACCTCCATTCTATGACTTCACACACCTCCATTCTGTGACTTGACACACCTCCATTCTATGACTTCACACAACTTCATTCTTACTTCACTGTCATCCATTCTATGACTTCACACATCTCCATTCTGTGACATCACACACCTCCATTCTGTTACTTCAAACACCTTAATTCTGTAACTTCACACACCACCATTCTGACTTCACACACCTCCATTCCATGACTTCACACACCTCCATTCTGAGTTCACACACCTCTATTGTGTGACTTCACACACCTCAATTTTGACTTCACCCAGCTACATTCTATGACTTCACACATCTCCATTCTGTGACTTCACACACCTCCATTCTATGACTACACACACCTCCATTGTGATTTCACAAACCTCCATTCTATGAATTCACACACCTCCATTTTGACTTCACACACCTCCATTCTATGACTTCTCACAGCTCCATTCTGACTTCACACACCTCCATTCTATGACTTCGCACATCTCTATTCTGACTACACACACCTCCATTCTGTGACTTCCCACACCTCCATTCTGAGTTGACACACCTCCATTCTGTGACATCACACACCTCCATTCTATGACTTTACACACCTCCATTCTCTGACTTCACACACCTCCATTCTGTGACTTCACACACTGCCATTCTAGGACTTCACACACCTCCATTTTGTCTTCACACACCTCCATTCTGTGACTTCACACACCACCATTTGTCACTTCACACATCACCATTTTGACTTCACATAACTCCATTCTGTGACTTCACACACCTCCATTCTGTGCCTTCACACACTTCCATTTTGACTTCACACACTTCCATTCTGTGACTTCACACCACCATTATTGGACTTCACACACCTAAATTCTTTGACTTCACACACCTCCATTCCATGACTTCACACACCTCCATTCTATGAGTGCACACACCTCCATTCTATGAGTTCACACACCACCATTTTGACTTGACACCCCTGCATTCTATTACTTCACACACCTTCATTCTTACTTCAGAAACATCCATTCTATGACTTCACACACCTCCATTCTATGACTTCTCACACCTCCATTCTGTGACTTAGCACAGCTCTATTCAGAGTTCACACACCTCCATTCTGTGACTTCACACACCTCCATTCTGTGACTTTACACACCTCCATTCTGTGACTTCACACACCTCCATTCTGTGACTTCACACACCTCCATTCTGGGTTCACACACCTCAATTCGGTGACTTCACACACCTCCATTCTGACTTCACACACTTCAATTCTATGACTTCACACACTTCCATTCTATGACTTCTCACACATCCATTCTGTGACTTAACACAGCTCTATTCTGAGTTCACACACCTCCATTCTGTGACTTCACACACCTCCATTCTGTGACTTTACACACCTCCATTCTGTGTCTTCACACACCTCCATTCTGTGACTTCACACACCTCCATTCTGGACTTCACACACCTCCATTCTGTGACTTCACACATCCATTTTGACTTCACCCACCTCCAATATATGACTTCAAACACCTCAATTCTGTGACTTCACATACCTCCATTGTATGACTTCATAGCCGTCCTTTCTGTGACTTCACAGACCTCCATTCTATGACTTCACACACCACCATTCTAAGACTTCACCCACCTCCATTCTATGACTTCACACACCTGAATTCTCCGACTTCACACCAGTCCAATTTGACTTCACATACTTCCATTCTATGACTTCACAAACCTCCATTCTCTGACTTTGCACACCTCCATTCTGTGACTTCACAAACCTCCCTTCTATGATTTCACACACCTCCATTCTGTCACTTCACACACCTCCATTTTATGACGTCACACTCCTACATTTTGACTTCACACACCTCCATTATGTGACTTCACAAACTTCCCTTCGGTGACTTCACACACCTCCATTCTATGACTTCACACATCTACATTCTATGACTTCACACTCCTCCATTCTATGACTTCACACACTTCCATTCTATGATTTCACATACCTCCATGCTATGACTTCACACAGCTACATTCTATGAGTTCATACACCTCCATTCTGACTTCACACACCTCTATTCTATGACTTCACACACCTCCATTCTGACATCACACACCTCCATTCTATCAATTCACAGACCTCGAATCTGTGACTTCACTCACCTCCACTTTATGACTTCACACTTCTCCATTCTATGACTTCCCACACCTCCTTTCTCTGACTTCACCCACCTCCATTCTATGACTTCACACGTCCATTCTGACTTCACACACCTAAATTCTTTGACTTCACACACCTCCATTCCATGACTTCACACACCTCCATTCTATGAGTTCACACACCTCCATTCTCTGAGTTCACACACCACCATTTTGACTTGACACACCTCCATTCTATTCCTTCACACACCTTCATTCTTACTTCAGAAACATCCATTCTATGACTTCACACACCTCCATTCTATGACTTCTCACACCTCCATTCTCTGACTTAGCCCAGCTCTATTCAGAGTTCACACACCTCCATTCTGTGACTTCACTCACCTCCATTCTGTGACTTTACACACCTCCATTCTGTGACTTCACACACCTCCATTCTGTGACTTCACACACCTCCATTCTGGGTTCACACACCTCAATTCGGTGACTTCACACACCTCCTTTCTGACTTCACACACTTCAATTCTATGACTTCACACACTTCCATTCTATGACTTCTCACACCTCCATTCTGTGACTTAACATACCTCTATTCTTAGTTCACACACCTCCATTCTGTGACTTCACACACCTCCATTCTGTGACTTTACACACCTCCATTCTGTGACTTCACACACCTCCATTCTGTGACTTGACACATCCATTTTGACTTCACCCACCTCCAATATATGACTTCAAACACCTCAATTCTGTGACTTCACACACCTCCATTGTATGACTTCATAGCCGTCCTTTCTGTGACTTCACAGACCTCCATTCTATGACTTCACACACCACCATTCTAAGACTTCACCCACCTCCATTCTATGACTTCACACACCTCAATTCTGTGACTTGACACACCTCCATTCTATGACTTCACACACCTCCATTCTGTCACTTCACACACCTCCATTTTATGACGTCACACTCGTACATTTTAACTTCACACACCTCCATTATGTGACTTCACAAACCTCCCTTCGGTGACTTCACACACCTCCATTCTATGACTTCACACACCTACATTCTATGAGTTCACACACCTCCATTCTGACTTCACACACCTCTATTCTATGACTTCAAACACTTCCATTCTTACATCACACACCTCCATTCTATCACTTCACAGACCTCGAATCTGTGACTTCACTCAACTCCACTTTATGACTTCACACTGCTCCATTCTATGACTTCCCACACCTCCTTTCTAGGACTTCACCCACCTCCATTCTATGACTTCACACTTCCATTCTGACTTCACACACCTCCATTCTATGACTTCACACACCTCCATTCTATGACTTCACACACCTCCATTCTATGACTTCACACACCTTCATTCTCACTCCATAAACTTCCATTCTATGACTTCACCCACCTCCATTCTATGACTTCACAAAACTCCATTCTGTGACTTCACACACTTCCATTATGAGTTCACACAACTCCATTCGGTGATTTCCCACACCTCCATTCTGACTTCACACACCTCCATTCTATGACATCACACACTTCCATTCTATGACTTCACACACCTCCATTCTGTGACTTCACACACCTCCATTCTATGATTTCACATACCTCCATGCTATGACTTCACACACCTCCATTCTGTGACTTCACACACCGCCATTCTGAGTTCACGTACTTTCATTCTATGACTTCACACTTCTCCATTCTATGACTTCACACACTTCCATTTTATGATTTCACATACCTCCATGCTATGACTTCACACACCTCCATTCTGTGACTTCACACACCTCCATTCTGAGTTCACACACCTCCATTCTGTGACTTAACACATCTCCATTCTGACTTCACACACCTCCATTTCATGACTTCGCACAACTCCATTGTATGACTGCACAAACCTCCATTCTATGACTTCACAAACCTCCATTCTGAGTTGACACATCTCCATTCTGTGACTTCACACACCTCCATTCTCACTTCACACACCTACTTTCTATGACTTCACACACCTACATTCTTTGACTTCACACCTCCATTCTGACTTCACACACCTCCATTGTGTGACTTCACACCCCTCCATTCTGTGACTTCACACACCCCATTCTATGACTTCACATACCTCCACTCTATGACTTCACACAACTCCATTCTATGACTTCACACACCTCCATTCTATGACTTCACACACCTCCATTCTATGACTTCACACACCTCCATTCTGTGACTTGACACACCTCCATTCTATGACTTCACACACCTCCATTCTGTGACTTCACACACCTCCATTCTATCACTTCACACACCTCCATTGTGATTTCACAGACCTCCATTCTATGAATTCACACACCTCCATTCTGACTTCACACACCTCAATGCTATGACTTCACTGACGTCCATTCAGACTTCACACACCTCCATTCTGTGACTTCACACACCTGCATTCCATGATTTCACACACCTCCATTCTATTACTTCACACACCTCCATTCTATGACTTCACAAACCACCATTCTGAATTCACACACCTCAATTCTGTGACTTCACCCACCTCCATTCTGACTTCACACACCTCCATTCTATGACTTCCACATCTCCATTCTGTGAATTCACACAACACCATTCTATGACTTCACACACCTCCATTGTGACTTCACATAACATCCATTGTATGAGTTCACACACCTCCATTCTATGACTTCACACACCTCCCTTCTGACTTCACACACCTACATTCTACGACTTTGCACACCTCCATTCTGACTTCACACACCTCCATTCTGTGACTTCACACACCTCCATTCCATGACTTCTCACACCTCCATTCCATGACTTCACACACCTCCATTCTATGAGTTCACACACATTCATTCTATGAGTTCACACACCACCATTTTGACTTGACACACCTCCATTCTATTACTTCACACACCTTCATTCTTACTTCAGAAAAATCCATTCTATGACTTCACACACCTCCATTCTATGACTTCACAAACCTCCATTCTGTGACTTCACACACCTCCATTCTGGGTTCACACACCTCAATTCGGTGACTTCACACACCTCCATTATCACTTCATACACTTCAATTCTATGACTTCACACACTTCCATTCTATGACTTCTCACACCTCCATTCTGTGACTTAACACAGCTCTATTCTGAGTTCACACACCTCCATTCGGTGACTTCACACACCTCCATTCTGTGACTTAACACACCTCCATTCTTTGACTTCACACACCTCCATTCTGTGAGTTCACACACCTCCATTCTGTGACTTCACACACCTCCATTCTGTGACTTCACACATCCATTTTGACTTCACACACCTCCAATATATGACTTCAAACACCTCAGTTCTCTGACTTCACACACCTCCATTGTATGACTTCATAGCTGTCCTTTCTGTGACTTCACAGACCTCCATCCTATGACTTCACACACCACCATTCTAAGACTTCACCCACCTCCATTCTATGACTTCACACACCTCAATTCTCCGACTTCACACCAGTCCAATTTGACTTCACATACTTCCATTCTATGACTTCACAAACCTCCATTCTGTGACTTTGCACACCTCCATTCTGTGACTTCACAAACCTCCATTCTATGTTTTCACACACCTCCATTCTGTCACTTCACACACCTCCATTTTATGACGTCACACTCCCACATTTTGACTTCACACACCTCCATTATGTGACTTCACAAACCTCTCTTCGGTGACTTCACACACCTCCATTCTATGACTTCACACATCTGCATTCTATGACTTCACACTCCTCCATTCTATGACTTCACACACTTCCATTCTATGATTTCACATACCTCCATGCTAAGACTTCACACAGCTACATTCTATGAGTTCACACACCTCCATTCTGACTTCACACACCTCTATTCTATGACTTCACACACCTCCATTCTGACATCACACACCTCCATTCTATCATTTCACAGACCTCGAATCTGTGACTTCACTCACCTCCACTTTATGACTTCACACTTCTCCATTCTATGACTTCCAACACCTCCTTTCTATGACTTCACCCACCTCCATTCTATGACTTCACACGTCCATTCTGACTTCACACACCTCCTTTCTGTGACTTCACACACCTCCATTCCATGACTTCACACACCTCCATTCTATGAGTTCACACACATTCATTCTATGAGTTCACACACCACCATTTTGACTTGACACACCTCCATTCTATTACTTCACACACCTTCATTCTTACTTCAGAAACATCCATTCTATGACTTCTCACACCTCCATTCTGTGACTTAACACAGATCTTTTCAGAGTTCACACACCTCCATTCTGTGACTTCACACACCTCCATTCTGTGACTTTACACACCTCCATTCTGTGACTTCACACACCTCCATTCCGTGACTTCACACACCTCCATTCTGGGTTCACACACCTCAATTCGGTGACTTCACACACCTCCATTCTGACTTCACACACTTCAATTCTATGACTTCACACACTTCCATTCTATGACTTCTCACACCTCCATTCTGTGACTTAACACAGCTCTATTCTGAGTTCACACACCTCCATTCTGTGACTTCACACACCTCCATTCTGTGACTTTACACACCTCCATTCTGTGACTTCACACACCTCCATTCTGGACTTCACACACCTCCATTCTGTGACTTCACACATCCATTTTGACTTCACCCACCACCAATATATGACTTCAAACACCTCAATTCTGTGACTTCACACACCTCCATTGTATGACTTCATAGCCGTCCTTTCTGTGACTTCACAGAAATCCATTCTATGACTTCACACACCACCATTCTAAGACTTCACCCACCTCCATTCTATGAATTCACACACCTCAATTCTCCGACTTCACCCCCGTCCAATTTGACTTCACATACTTCCATTCTATGACTTCACAAACCTCCATTCTGTGACTTTGCACACCTCCATTCTGTGACTTCACAAACCTCCATTCTATGATTTCACACACCTCCATTCTGTCACTTCACACACCTCCATTTTATGACGTCACACTCGTACATTTTGACTTCACACACCTCCATTATGTGACTTCACAAACCTCCCTTCGGTGACTTCACACACCTCCATTCTATGACTTCACACACTTCCATTCTATGATTTCACATACCTCCATGCTATGACTTCACACACCTACATTCTATGAGTTCACACACCTCCATTCTGACTTCACCCACCTCTATTCTATGACTTCACACACCTCCATTCTGACATCACACACCTCCATTCTATCACTTCACAGACCTCGAATCTGTGACTTCACTCACCTCCACTTTATGACTTCACACTGCTCCATTCTATGACTTCCCACACCTCCTTTCTAGGACTACACCCACCTCCATTCTATGACGTCACACGTCCACTCCGACTTCACACACCTCCATTCTGTGACTTCACACACCTCCATTCTATGACTTCACACACCTCCCTTCTGACTTCACACACCTACATTCTATGACTTCGCATACCTCCATTCTGACTTCACACACCTCTATTCTATGACTTCACACACCTCCATTCTGACATCACACACCTCCATTCTATCACTTCACAGACCTCGAATCTGTGACTTCACTCACCTCCACTTTATGACTTCACACTTCTCCATTATATGACTTCCCACTCCTCCTTTCTATGACTTCACCCACCTCCATTCTATGACTTCACACATCCATTCTGACTTCACACACCTCCATTCTGTGACTTCACACACCTCCATTCTATGACTTCACACACCTCCATTCTATGACTTCACACACCTTCATTCTTACTCCATAAACATCCATTCTATGACTTCACCCACCTCCATTCTATGACCTCACAAAACTCCATTCTGTGACTTCACACACTTCCATTGTGAGTTCACACAGCTCCATTCGGTGATTTCCCACACCTCCATTCTGACTTCACACCTCCATTCTATGACTTCACAGACTTCGATTCTGTGACTTAACACACTTCCATTCTGTGACTTCACACACCTCCATTCTGTGACTTCACACACCTCCATTCTGTGACTTCACACACCTCCATTCTATTACTTTCCACACCTCCATTCAATGACTTCCCACACCACCATTCTGAATTCACACACCTCAATTCTGTGACTTCACCCACCTCCATTCTGACTTCACACACCTCCATTCTATGACTTCCACATCTCCATTCTGTGACTTCACACAACACCATTCTATGACTTCACACACCTCCATTGTGACTTCACATAACATCCATTCTATGAGTTCACACACCTCCATTCTATGACTTCACACACCTCCCTTCTGACTTCACACACCTACATTCTATGACTTCTCACACCTCCATTCTGACTTCACACACCTCTATTCTATGACTTCACACACCTCCATTCTGACATCACACACCTCCATTCTATCACTTCACAGACCTCGAATCTGTGACTTCATTCACCTCCACTTTATGACTTCACACTTCTCCATTCTATGACTTCCCACACCTCCTTTCTATGACTTCACCCACCTGCATTCTATGACTTCACATGTCCATTCTGACTTCACACACCTCCATTCTGTGACTTCACACACCTCCATTCTATGACTTCACACACCTCCATTCTATGACTTCACACACCTTCATTCTTACTCCATAAACATCCATTCTATGACTTCACCCACCTCCATTCTATGACTTCACAAAACTCCATTCTGTGACTTCACACACTACCATTATGAGTCCCCACAACTCCATTCGGTGATTTCACACACCTCCATTCTGACATCACACACCTCCATTCTATGACTTCACACACTTCCATTCTATGACTTCACACACCTCCATTCTGTGACTTCACACACCTCCATTCTATGATTTCACATACCTCCATACTATGACTTCACACACCTCCATTCTGTGACTTCACACACCGCCATTCTGAGTTCACACACCTCCATTCTATGACTTCACACACTTCCATTCTATGACTTCACACTTCCCCATTCTATGACTTCACACACTTCCATTTTATGATTTCACATACCTCCATGCTATGACTTCACACACCTCCATTCTGTGACTTCACACACCTCCATTCTGAGTTCACACACCTCCATTCTGTGACTTTACACACCTCCATACTGACTTCACACACCACCATTTCATGACTTCGCACAGCTCCATTCTATGACTGCACACACCTCCATTCTATGACTTCACAAACCTCCATTCTGAGTTGACACATCTCCATTCTGTGACTTCACACACCTCCATTCTCACTTCACACACCTACTTTTTATGATTTCACCCACCTACATTCTATGACTTCACACGTCCATTCTGACTTCACACACCTCCATTGTGTGACTTCACACACCTCCATTCTATGACTTCACACACCTCCATTCTATGACTTCACACATCTCTATTCTGTGACTTCACACACCTCCATTCTCACTTCACAAACCTACTTTCTATGACTTCACCCACCTACATTCTATTACTTCACACCTCCATTCTGACTTCACACACCTCCATTGTATGACTTCACACACCTCCATTCTATGACTTCACACACCTCCATTCTATGACTTCACACACCTCCATTCTATGACTTCACACACCTCCATTCTGTGACTTGACACACCTCCATTCTATGACTTCACACAACTTCATTCTTACTTCACTGTCATCCATTCTATGACTTCACACATCTCCATTCTGTGACATCACACACCTCCATTCTGTTACTTCAAACACCTTAATTCTGTAACTTCACACACCACCATTCTGACTTCACACACCTCCATTCCATGACTTCACACACCTCCATTCTGAGTTCACACACCTCTATTGTGTGACTTCACACACCTCAATTTTGACTTCACCCAGCTACATTCTATGACTTCACACATCTCCATTCTGTGACTTCACACACCTCCATTCTATGACTACACACACCTCCATTGTGATTTCACAAACCTCCATTCTATGAATTCACACACCTCCATTTTGACTTCACACACCTCCATTCTATGACTTCTCACAGCTCCATTCTGACTTCACACACCTCCATTCTATGACTTCGCACATCTCTATTCTGACTACACACACCTCCATTCTGTGACTTCCCACACCTCCATTCTGAGTTGACACACCTCCATTCTGTGACATCACACACCTCCATTCTATGACTTTACACACCTCCATTCTCTGACTTCACACACCTCCATTCTGTGACTTCACACACTGCCATTCTAGGACTTCACACACCTCCATTTTGTCTTCACACACCTCCATTCTGTGACTTCACACACCACCATTTGTCACTTCACACATCACCATTTTGACTTCACATAACTCCATTCTGTGACTTCACACACCTCCATTCTGTGCCTTCACACACTTCCATTTTGACTTCACACACTTCCATTCTGTGACTTCACACCACCATTATTGGACTTCACACACCTAAATTCTTTGACTTCACACACCTCCATTCCATGACTTCACACACCTCCATTCTATGAGTGCACACACCTCCATTCTATGAGTTCACACACCACCATTTTGACTTGACACCCCTGCATTCTATTACTTCACACACCTTCATTCTTACTTCAGAAACATCCATTCTATGACTTCACACACCTCCATTCTATGACTTCTCACACCTCCATTCTGTGACTTAGCACAGCTCTATTCAGAGTTCACACACCTCCATTCTGTGACTTCACACACCTCCATTCTGTGACTTTACACACCTCCATTCTGTGACTTCACACACCTCCATTCTGTGACTTCACACACCTCCATTCTGGGTTCACACACCTCAATTCGGTGACTTCACACACCTCCATTCTGACTTCACACACTTCAATTCTATGACTTCACACACTTCCATTCTATGACTTCTCACACATCCATTCTGTGACTTAACACAGCTCTATTCTGAGTTCACACACCTCCATTCTGTGACTTCACACACCTCCATTCTGTGACTTTACACACCTCCATTCTGTGTCTTCACACACCTCCATTCTGTGACTTCACACACCTCCATTCTGGACTTCACACACCTCCATTCTGTGACTTCACACATCCATTTTGACTTCACCCACCTCCAATATATGACTTCAAACACCTCAATTCTGTGACTTCACATACCTCCATTGTATGACTTCATAGCCGTCCTTTCTGTGACTTCACAGACCTCCATTCTATGACTTCACACACCACCATTCTAAGACTTCACCCACCTCCATTCTATGACTTCACACACCTGAATTCTCCGACTTCACACCAGTCCAATTTGACTTCACATACTTCCATTCTATGACTTCACAAACCTCCATTCTCTGACTTTGCACACCTCCATTCTGTGACTTCACAAACCTCCCTTCTATGATTTCACACACCTCCATTCTGTCACTTCACACACCTCCATTTTATGACGTCACACTCCTACATTTTGACTTCACACACCTCCATTATGTGACTTCACAAACTTCCCTTCGGTGACTTCACACACCTCCATTCTATGACTTCACACATCTACATTCTATGACTTCACACTCCTCCATTCTATGACTTCACACACTTCCATTCTATGATTTCACATACCTCCATGCTATGACTTCACACAGCTACATTCTATGAGTTCATACACCTCCATTCTGACTTCACACACCTCTATTCTATGACTTCACACACCTCCATTCTGACATCACACACCTCCATTCTATCAATTCACAGACCTCGAATCTGTGACTTCACTCACCTCCACTTTATGACTTCACACTTCTCCATTCTATGACTTCCCACACCTCCTTTCTCTGACTTCACCCACCTCCATTCTATGACTTCACACGTCCATTCTGACTTCACACACCTAAATTCTTTGACTTCACACACCTCCATTCCATGACTTCACACACCTCCATTCTATGAGTTCACACACCTCCATTCTCTGAGTTCACACACCACCATTTTGACTTGACACACCTCCATTCTATTCCTTCACACACCTTCATTCTTACTTCAGAAACATCCATTCTATGACTTCACACACCTCCATTCTATGACTTCTCACACCTCCATTCTCTGACTTAGCCCAGCTCTATTCAGAGTTCACACACCTCCATTCTGTGACTTCACTCACCTCCATTCTGTGACTTTACACACCTCCATTCTGTGACTTCACACACCTCCATTCTGTGACTTCACACACCTCCATTCTGGGTTCACACACCTCAATTCGGTGACTTCACACACCTCCTTTCTGACTTCACACACTTCAATTCTATGACTTCACACACTTCCATTCTATGACTTCTCACACCTCCATTCTGTGACTTAACATACCTCTATTCTTAGTTCACACACCTCCATTCTGTGACTTCACACACCTCCATTCTGTGACTTTACACACCTCCATTCTGTGACTTCACACACCTCCATTCTGTGACTTGACACATCCATTTTGACTTCACCCACCTCCAATATATGACTTCAAACACCTCAATTCTGTGACTTCACACACCTCCATTGTATGACTTCATAGCCGTCCTTTCTGTGACTTCACAGACCTCCATTCTATGACTTCACACACCACCATTCTAAGACTTCACCCACCTCCATTCTATGACTTCACACACCTCAATTCTGTGACTTGACACACCTCCATTCTATGACTTCACACACCTCCATTCTGTCACTTCACACACCTCGATTTTATGACGTCACACTCGTACATTTTAACTTCACACACCTCCATTATGTGACTTCACAAACCTCCCTTCGGTGACTTCACACACCTCCATTCTATGACTTCACACACCTACATTCTATGAGTTCACACACCTCCATTCTGACTTCACACACCTCTATTCTATGACTTCAAACACTTCCATTCTTACATCACACACCTCCATTCTATCACTTCACAGACCTCGAATCTGTGACTTCACTCAACTCCACTTTATGACTTCACACTGCTCCATTCTATGACTTCCCACACCTCCTTTCTAGGACTTCACCCACCTCCATTCTATGACTTCACACTTCCATTCTGACTTCACACACCTCCATTCTATGACTTCACACACCTCCATTCTATGACTTCACACACCTCCATTCTATGACTTCACACACCTTCATTCTCACTCCATAAACTTCCATTCTATGACTTCACCCACCTCCATTCTATGACTTCACAAAACTCCATTCTGTGACTTCACACACTTCCATTATGAGTTCACACAACTCCATTCGGTGATTTCCCACACCTCCATTCTGACTTCACACACCTCCATTCTATGACATCACACACTTCCATTCTATGACTTCACACACCTCCATTCTGTGACTTCACACACCTCCATTCTATGATTTCACATACCTCCATGCTATGACTTCACACACCTCCATTCTGTGACTTCACACACCGCCATTCTGAGTTCACGTACTTTCATTCTATGACTTCACACTTCTCCATTCTATGACTTCACACACTTCCATTTTATGATTTCACATACCTCCATGCTATGACTTCACACACCTCCATTCTGTGACTTCACACACCTCCATTCTGAGTTCACACACCTCCATTCTGTGACTTAACACATCTCCATTCTGACTTCACACACCTCCATTTCATGACTTCGCACAACTCCATTGTATGACTGCACAAACCTCCATTCTATGACTTCACAAACCTCCATTCTGAGTTGACACATCTCCATTCTGTGACTTCACACACCTCCATTCTCACTTCACACACCTACTTTCTATGACTTCACACACCTACATTCTTTGACTTCACACCTCCATTCTGACTTCACACACCTCCATTGTGTGACTTCACACCCCTCCATTCTGTGACTTCACACACCCCATTCTATGACTTCACATACCTCCACTCTATGACTTCACACAACTCCATTCTATGACTTCACACACCTCCATTCTATGACTTCACACACCTCCATTCTATGACTTCACACACCTCCATTCTGTGACTTGACACACCTCCATTCTATGACTTCACACACCTCCATTCTGTGACTTCACACACCTCCATTCTATCACTTCACACACCTCCATTGTGATTTCACAGACCTCCATTCTATGAATTCACACACCTCCATTCTGACTTCACACACCTCAATGCTATGACTTCACTGACGTCCATTCAGACTTCACACACCTCCATTCTGTGACTTCACACACCTGCATTCCATGATTTCACACACCTCCATTCTATTACTTCACACACCTCCATTCTATGACTTCACAAACCACCATTCTGAATTCACACACCTCAATTCTGTGACTTCACCCACCTCCATTCTGACTTCACACACCTCCATTCTATGACTTCCACATCTCCATTCTGTGAATTCACACAACACCATTCTATGACTTCACACACCTCCATTGTGACTTCACATAACATCCATTGTATGAGTTCACACACCTCCATTCTATGACTTCACACACCTCCCTTCTGACTTCACACACCTACATTCTACGACTTTGCACACCTCCATTCTGACTTCACACACCTCCATTCTGTGACTTCACACACCTCCATTCCATGACTTCTCACACCTCCATTCCATGACTTCACACACCTCCATTCTATGAGTTCACACACATTCATTCTATGAGTTCACACACCACCATTTTGACTTGACACACCTCCATTCTATTACTTCACACACCTTCATTCTTACTTCAGAAAAATCCATTCTATGACTTCACACACCTCCATTCTATGACTTCACAAACCTCCATTCTGTGACTTCACACACCTCCATTCTGGGTTCACACACCTCAATTCGGTGACTTCACACACCTCCATTATCACTTCATACACTTCAATTCTATGACTTCACACACTTCCATTCTATGACTTCTCACACCTCCATTCTGTGACTTAACACAGCTCTATTCTGAGTTCACACACCTCCATTCGGTGACTTCACACACCTCCATTCTGTGACTTAACACACCTCCATTCTTTGACTTCACACACCTCCATTCTGTGAGTTCACACACCTCCATTCTGTGACTTCACACACCTCCATTCTGTGACTTCACACATCCATTTTGACTTCACACACCTCCAATATATGACTTCAAACACCTCAGTTCTCTGACTTCACACACCTCCATTGTATGACTTCATAGCTGTCCTTTCTGTGACTTCACAGACCTCCATCCTATGACTTCACACACCACCATTCTAAGACTTCACCCACCTCCATTCTATGACTTCACACACCTCAATTCTCCGACTTCACACCAGTCCAATTTGACTTCACATACTTCCATTCTATGACTTCACAAACCTCCATTCTGTGACTTTGCACACCTCCATTCTGTGACTTCACAAACCTCCATTCTATGTTTTCACACACCTCCATTCTGTCACTTCACACACCTCCATTTTATGACGTCACACTCCCACATTTTGACTTCACACACCTCCATTATGTGACTTCACAAACCTCTCTTCGGTGACTTCACACACCTCCATTCTATGACTTCACACATCTGCATTCTATGACTTCACACTCCTCCATTCTATGACTTCACACACTTCCATTCTATGATTTCACATACCTCCATGCTAAGACTTCACACAGCTACATTCTATGAGTTCACACACCTCCATTCTGACTTCACACACCTCTATTCTATGACTTCACACACCTCCATTCTGACATCACACACCTCCATTCTATCATTTCACAGACCTCGAATCTGTGACTTCACTCACCTCCACTTTATGACTTCACACTTCTCCATTCTATGACTTCCAACACCTCCTTTCTATGACTTCACCCACCTCCATTCTATGACTTCACACGTCCATTCTATGACTTCACACGTCCATTCTGACTTCACACACCTCCTTTCTGTGACTTCACACACCTCCATTTTATGACTTCACACACCTCCATTCTATGACTTCACACACCTTCATTCTTACTCCATAAACATCCATTCTATGACTTCACCCACCTCCATTCTATGACTTCACAAAACTCCATTCTGTGACTTCACACACTTCATTATGAGTTCACACAACTCCATTCGGTGATTTCCCACACCTCCATTCTGACTTCACACACCTCCATTCTATGACTTCACAGACTTCGATTCTATAACTTCACACACCTCCATTCTGTGACTTCACACAACTCCATTCTATGATTTCACATACCTCCATGCTATGACTACACACACCTCCATTCTATGACTTCACAAACCTCCATTTTGAGTTGACACATCTCCATTCTGTGACTTCACACACCTCCATTCTCACTTCACACACCTACTTTCTATGACTTCACCCACCTACATTCTATGACTTCACACCTCCATTCTGACTTCACACACCTCCATTGTGTGACTTCACACCCCTCCATTCTGTGACTTCACACACCCCATTCTATGACTTCACACACCTCCATTCTATGACTTCACACACCTCCATTCTATGACTTCACACACCTCCTTTCTATGACTTCACACACCTCCATTCTATGACTTCACACACCTCCATTCTGTGACTTGACACACCTCCATTCTATGACTTCACACAACTTCATTCTTACTTCACTATCATCCATTCTATGACTTCACCCACCTCCATTCTGTGACATCACACACCTCCATTCTGTTATTTCACACACCTCAATTCTGTAACTTCACACACCACCATTCTGACTTCACACACCTCCATTCCATGACTTCACACACCTCCATTCAGTGACTTCACACACCTCCATTCTGAGTTCACACACCTCCATTTTGTGACTTCACACACCTCAATTTTGACTTCAACCAGCTACATTCTATGACTTCACACATCTCCATTATGTGACTTCACACACCTCTATTCTATCACTTCACACACCTCCATTGTGATTTCACAAACCTCCATTATATGAATTCACACACCTCCATTCTGACTTCACACACCTCAATTCTATGACTTCACACACGTCCATTCTGACTTCACACACCTCCATTCTGTGACTTCACACACCTGCACTCCATGATTTCACACACCTCCATTCTATTACTTTCCACACCTCCATTTTATGACTTCACACACCACCATTCTGAATTCACACACCTCAATTCTGTGACTTCACCCACCTCCATTTTGACTTCACACACCACCATTCTATGACTTCCACATCTCCATTCTGTGACTTCACACAACACCATTTTATGACTTCACACACCTCCATTGTGAGTTCACATAACATCCATTCTATGAGTTCACACACCTCCATTCTATGACTTCACACACCTCCCTTCTGACTTCACACACCTACATTCTATGACTTCGCACACCTCCCTTCTGACTTCACACACCTCTATTCTATGACTTCACACACCTCCATTCTGACATCACACACCTCCATTCTATCACTTCACAGACCTCGAATCTGTGACTTCACTCACCTCCACTTTATGACTTCACACTTCTCCATTCTATGACTTCCCACACCTCCTTTCTATGACTTCACCCACCTCCATTCTATGACTTCACACGTCCATTCTGACTTCACACACCTCCATTCTGTGACTTCACACACCTCCATTCTATGACTTCACACACCTCCTTTCTATGACTTCACCCACCTCCATTCTATGACTTCACACGTCCATTCTTACTTCACACACCTCCTTTCTGTGACTTCACACACCTCCATTCTATGACTTCACACACCTCCATTCTATGACTTCACACACCTTCATTCTTACTCCATAAACATCCATTCTATGACTTCACCCACCTCCATTCTATGACTTCACAAAACTCCATTCTGTGACTTCACACACTTCATTATGAGTTCACACAACTCCATTCGGTGATTTCCCACACCTCCATTCTGACTTCACACACCTCCATTCTATGACTTCACAGACTTCGATTCTATAACTTCACACACCTCCATTCTGTGACTTCACACACCTCCATTCTATGATTTCACATACCTCCATGCTATGACTGCACACAACTCCATTCTATGACTTCACAAACCTCCATTCTGAGTTGACACATCTCCATTCTGTGACTTCACACACCGCCATTCTCACTTCACACACCTACTTTCTATGACTTCACCCACCTACATTCTATGACTTCACACCTCCATTCTGACTTCACACACCTCCATTCTGTGACTTCACACCACTCCATTCTGTGACTTCACACACCCCATTCTATGACTTCACACACCTCCATTCTATGACTTCACACACCTCCTTTCTATGACTTCACACACCTCCTTTCTATGACTTCACACACCTCCATTCTATGACTTCACACACCTCCATTATGTGACTTGATACACCTCCATTCTATGACTTCACACAACTTCATTCTTACTTCACTATCATCCATTCTATGACTTCACCCACCTCCATTCTGTGACATCACACACCTCCATTCTGTTACTTCACACACCTCAATTCTGTAACTTCACACACCACCATTCTGACTTCACACACCTCCATTCCATGACTTCACACACCTCCATTCAGTGACTTCACACACCTCCATTCTGAGTTCACACACCTCCATTCTGTGACTTCACACACCTCCATTCTGACTTCACACACTTCAATTCTATGACTTCACACACTTCCATTCTATGACTTCTCACACCTCCATTGTGTGACTTAACACAGCTCTATTCTGAGTTCACACACCTCCATTCTGTGACTTCACACACCTCCATTCTGTGACTTAACACACCTCCATTCTTTGACTTCACACACCTCCATTCTGTGACTTCACACACCTCCATTCTGTGACTTCACACACCTCCATTCTGTGACTTCACACAACCATTTTGACTTCACACACCTCCAATATATGACTTCAAACACCTCAATTCTCTGACTTCACACACCTCCATTGTATGACTTCATAGCTGTCCTTTCTGTGACTTCACAGACCTCCATTCTATGACTTCACACACCACCATTCTAAGACTTCACCCACCTTCATTCTATGAATTCACACACCTCAATTCTCCCACTTCACACCAGTCCAATTTGACTTCACATACTTCCATTCTATGACTTCACAAACCTCCATTCTGTGACTTTGCACACCTCCATTCTGTGACTTCACAAACCTCCATTCTATGTTTTCACACACCTCCATTCTGTCACTTCACACACCTCCATTTTATGACGTCACACTCCTACATTTTGACTTCACACACCTCCATTATGTGACTTCACAAACCTCCCTTCGGTGACTTCACACACCTCCATTCTATGGCTTCACACATCTACGTTCTATGACTTCACACTCCTCCATTCTATGACTTCACACACTTCCATTCTATGATTTCACATACCTCCATGCTATGACTTCACACACCTACAATCTATGAGTTCACACACCTCCATTCTGACATCACACACCTCCATTCTATCACTTCACAGACCTCGAACCTGTGACTTCACTCACCTCCACTTTATGACTTCGCACTTCTCCATTCTATGACTTCCCACCCCTCCTTTCTATGACTTCACCCACCTCCATTCTATGACTTCACACGTCCATTCTGACTTCACACACCTCCATTCTGTGACTTCACACACCTCCATTCTATGACTTCACCCACCTCCATTCTATGACTTCACACGTCCATTCTGACTTCACACACCTCCATTCTATGACTTCACAAAACTCCATTCTGTGACTTCACACACTTCCATTATGAGTTCACACAACTCCATTCGGTGATTTCCCACACCTCCATTCTGACTTCAAACACCTCCATTCTATGACTTCACAGACTTCGATTCTATGACTTCACACACCTCCATTCTGTGACTTCACGCACCTCCATTCTATGATTTCACATACCTCCATGCTATGACTTCACACACCTCCATTCTGTGACTTCACACACCGCCATTCTGAGTTCACACACCTCCATTCTATGACTTCACACACTTCCATTCTATGACTTCACACTTCTCCATTAGATGACTTCACACACTTCCATTTTATGATTTCACATACCTCCATGCTATGACTTCACACACCTCCATTCAGTGACTTCACACACTTCCATTCTGAGTTCACACACCTCCATTCTGTGACTTAACACACCTCCATTCTAACTTCACACACCTCCATTTCATGACTTCGCACAACTGCACTCTATGACTGCACACACCGCCCTTCTATGACTTCACAAACCTCCATTCTGAGTTGACACATCTCCATTCTGTGACTTCACACTCCTCCATTCTCACTTCACACACTTACTTTCTATGACTTTACCCACCTACATTCTATGACTTCACACCTCCATTCTGACTTCACACACCTCCATTGTGTGACTTCACACCCCTCCATTCTGTGACTTCACACACCCCATTCTATGACTTCACACACCTCCATTCTATGACTTCACACACCTCCATTCTATGACTTCACACACCTCCTTTCTATGATTTCACACACCTCCATTCTATGACATCACACACCTCCATTCTGTGACTTGACACACCTCCATTCTATGACTTCACACAACTTAATTCTTACTTCACTATCATCCATTCTATGACTTCACACACCTCCATTCTGTGACTTCACACACCTCCATTCTGTTACTTCACACACCTCAATTCTGTAACTTCACACACCACCATTCTGACTTCACACACCTCCATTCAGTGACTTCACACACCTCCATTCAGTGACTTCACACACCTCCATTCTGAGTTCACACACCTCCATTCTGTGACTTCACACACCTCAATTTTCACTTCAACCAGCTACATTCTATGATTTCACACATCTCCTTTCTGTGACTTCACACACCTCTATTCTATCACTTCACACACCTCCATTGTGATTTCACAAACCTCCATTATATGAATTCACACACCTCCATTCTGACTTCACACACCTCAATTCTATGACTTCACACACGTCCATTCTGACTTCACACACCTCCATTCTGTGACTTCACACACCTGCACTCCATGATTTCACACACCTCCATTCTATTACTTTCCACACCTCCATTCTATGACTTCACACACCACCATTCTGAATTCACACACCTCAATTCTGTGACTTCACCCACCTCCATTCTGACTTCACACACCTCCATTCTATGACTTCCACATCTCCATTCTGTGACTTCACACAACACCATTCTATGATTTCACACACCTCCATTGTGACTTCACATAACATCCATTCTATGAGTTCACACACCTCCATTCTATGACTTCACACACCTCCCTTCTGACTTCACACACCTACGTTCTATGACTTCGCACACCTCCATTCTGACTTCACACACCTCTATTCTATGACTTCACACACCTCCATTCTGACATCACACACCGCCATTCTATCACTTCACAGACCTCGAATCTGTGACTTCACTCACCTCCACTTTATGACTTCACACTTCTCCATTCTATGACTTCCCACACCTCCTTTTTATGACTTCACCCACCTCCATTCTATGACTTCACACGTCCATTCTGACTTCACACACCTCCATTCTGTGACTTCACACACCTCCATTCTATGACTTCACACACCTCCATTCTATGACTTCACACACTTCCATTCTATGACTTCACACACCTCCATTCTGTGACTTCACACACCTCCATTCTATGATTTCACATACCTCCATGCTATGACTTCACATACCTCCATTCTGTGACTTCACACACTGCCATTCTGAGTTCACACACCTCCATTCTATGACTTCACACACTTCCATTCTATGACTTCACACTTCTCCATTCTATGACTTCACACACTTCCATTTTATGATTTCACATACCTCCATGCTATGACTTCACACACCTCCATTCTGTGACTTCACACACCTCCATTCTGAGTTCACACACCTCCATTCTGTGACTTAACACACCTCCATTCTGACTTCACACACCTCCATTTCATGACTTCGCACAACTCCATTCTATGACTGCACACACCTCCATTCTATGACTTCACAAACCTCCATTCTGAGTTGACACATGTCCATTCTGTGACTTCACACACCTCCATTCTCACTTCACACACCTACTTTCTATGATTTCACCCACCTACATTCTATGACTTCACACGTCCATTCTGACTTCACACACCTCCATTGTGTGACTTCACACACCTCCATTCTATGACTTCACACATCTCCATTCTATGACTTCACACACCTCCATTCTCACTTCACAAACCTACTTTCTATGACTTCACCCACCTACATTCTATTAGTTCACATCTCCATTCTGGCTTCACACACCTCCATTGTATGACTTCACACACCTCCATTCTATGACTTAACACACCTCCATTCTATGACTTCACACACCTCCATTCTATGACTTCACACACCTCCATTCTGTGACTTGACACACCTCCATTCTATGACTTCACACACCTCCATTCTGTGACATCACACACCTCCATTCTGTTACTTCACACACCTTAATTCTGTAACTTCACACACCACCATTCTGACTTCACACACCTCCATTCCATGACTTCACACACCTCCATTCTGAGTTTACACACCTCCATTCTGTGACTTCACACACCTCAATTTTGACTTCACCCAGCTACATTCTATGACTTCACACATCTCCATTCTGTGACTTCACACACCTCCATTCTATGACTTCACACACCTCCATTGTGATTTCACAAACGTCCATTCTATGAATTCACACACCTCCATTTTGACTTCACACACCTCCATTCTATGACTTCTCACAGCTCCATTTTGACTTCACACACCTCCATTCTATGACTTCGCACATTTCTATTCTGACTTCACACACCTCCATTCTGAGTTGACACACCTCCATTCTGTGACTTCACACACCTCCATTCTATGACTTCACACACCTCCATTCTCTGACTTCACACACCTACATTCTGTGACTTCACACACTGATATTCTATGACTTCACACACCTCCATTTTGTCTTCACACACATCCATTCTGTGACTTCATACACCACCGTTTGTGACTTCACACATCACCATTTTGGCTTCACATAACTCCATTCTGTGACTTCACACACCTCCATTCTGTGACTTCACACACCTCCATTTTGACTTCACACACTTCCATTCTGTGACTTCACACCACCATTGTTGGACTTCACACACCTAAATTCTTTGACTTCACACACCTCCATTCCATGACTTCACGCACCTCCATTCTATGAGTTCACACACATTCATTCTATGAGTTCACACACCACCATTTTGACTTGACACACCTCCATTCCATTACTTCACACACCTTCATTCTTACTTCAGAAACATCCATTCTATGACTTCACACACCTCCATTCTATGACTTCACAAACCTCAATTCTGTGACTTCACACACCTCCATTCTGGGTTCACACACCTCAATTCGGTGACTTCACACACCTCCATTCTGACTTCACACACTTCAATTCTATGTCTTCACACACTTCCATTCTATGACTTCTCACACCTCCATTCTGTGACTTAACACAGCTCTAATCTGAGTTCTCACACCTCCATTGTGTGACTTCACACACCTCCATTCTGTGACTTTACACACCTCCATTCTGTGACTTCACACACCTCCATTCTGTGACTTCACACATCCATTTTGACTTCACCCACCTCCAATATATGACTTCAAACACCTCAATTCTCTGACTTCACAAACCTCCAATCGTATGATTTCATAGCCGTCCTTTCTGTGACTTCACAGACCTCCATTCTATGACTTCACACACCACCATTCTAAGACTTCACCCACCTCCATTCTATGACTTCACACACCTCTATTCTTCGACTTCACACCAGTCCAATTTGACTTCACATACTTCCATTCTATGACTTCACAAACCTCCATTCTGTGACTTCACAAACCTCCATTCTATGATTTCACACACCTCCATTCTGTCACTTCACACACCTCCATTTTATGACGTCACACTCCTACATTTTGACTTCACACACCTCCATTATGTGACTTCACAAACCTCCCTTCGGTGACTTCACACACCTCCATTCTATGACTTCACACATCTACATTCTATGACTTCACACTCCTCCATTCTATGACTTCACACACTTCCATTCTAGGATTTCACATACCTCCATGCTATGACTTCACACAGCTACATTCTATGAGTTCAAACACCTCCATTCTGACTTCACACACCTCTATTCTATGACTTCACACACCTCCATTCTGACATCACACACCTCAATTCTATCAATTCACAGACCTCGAATCTGTGACTTCACTCACCTCCACTTTATGACTTCACACTTCTCCATTCTATGACTTCCCACACCTCCTTTCTCTGACTTCACCCACCTCCATTCTATGACTTCACACGTCCACTCTGACTTCACACACCTCCATTCTGTGACTTCACACACCTCCATTCTATGACTTCACACACCTCCATTCTATGACTTCACACACCTTCATTCTTACTCCATAAACATCTATTCTATGACTTCACCCACCTACATTCTATGACTTCACAAAACTCCATTCTGTGACTTCACACACTTCCATTATGAGTTCACACAACTCCATTCGGTGATTTCCCACACCTCCATTCTGACTTCACACACCTCCATTCTATGACTTCACACACTTCCATTCTATGACTTCACACACCTCCATTCTGTGACTTCACACACCTCCATTCTATGATTTCACATACCTCCATGCTATGACTTCACACACCTCCATTCTGTGACTTAACACACCTCTATTCTGACTGCACACATCTCCATTTCATGACTCTGCACAACTCCATTCTATGACTGCACACACCTCCATTCTATGACTTCACAAACCTCCATTCTGAGTTGACACATCTCCATTCTGTGACTTCACACACCTCCATTCTCACTTTACACACCTACTTTCTATGACTTCACACACCTACATTCTATGACTTCACACCTCCATTCTGATTTCACACACCTCCATTGTGTGACTTCACACCCCTCCATTCTGTGACTTCACACACCCGATTCTATGAATTCACACACCTCCATTCTATGACTTCACACACCTCCATTCTATGACTTCACACACCTCCTTTCTATGACTTCACACACCTCCATTCTATGACTTAACACACCTCCATTCTGTGACTTGACACACCTCCATTCTATGACTTCACACACCTCCATTCTGTGACTTCACACACCTCCATTCTGTGACTTCACACCCCTCCATTCTGGACTTCACACAACTCCATTCTGTGACTTCACACCCCTCCATTCTGGACTTCACACACCTCCATTCTGTGACTTCACACACCTCAATTTTGACTTCACCCAGCTACATTCTATGACTTCACACATCTCCATTCTGTGACTTCACACACCTCCATTCTATCACTTCACACACCTCCATTGTGATTTCACAAACCTCCATTCTATGAATTCACACACCTCCATTCTGACTTCACACACCTCAATTCTATGACTTCACACACGTCCATTCTGACTTCACACACCTCCATTCTGTGAGTTCACACACCTGCATTCCATGATTTCACACACCTCCATTCTATTACTTCACACACCTCCATTCTATGACTTCACACACCACCATTCTGAATTCACACACCTCAATTCTGTGACTTCACCCACCTCCATTCTGACTTCACACACCTCCATTCTATGACTTCCACATCTCCATTCTGTGACTTCACACAACACCATTCTATGGCTTCACACACCTCCATTCTGTGACTTCACACACCTCCATTCTGTGACTTCACACCCCTCCATTCTGGACTTCACACACCTCCATTCTGTGACTTCACACATCCATTTTGACTTCACCCACCTCCAATATATGACTTCAAACACCTCAATTCTGTGACTTCACACACCTCCATTGTATGACTTCATAGCTGTCCTTTCTGTGACTTCACACACCTCCATTCTATGACTTCCACATCTCCATTCTGTGACTTCACACAACACCATTCTATGACTTCACACACCTCCATTGTGACTTCACATAACATCCATTCTATGAGTTCACACACCTCCATTCTATGACTTCACACACCTCTCTTCTGACTTCACACACCTACATTCTATGACTTCGCACACCTCCATTCTCACTTCACACACCTCCATTCTGTGACTTCACACACCTCCATTCCATGACTTCTCACACCTCCATTCCATGACTTCACACACCTCCATTCTATGAATTCACACACATTCATTCTATGAGTTCACACACCACCATTTTGACTTGACACACCTCCATTCTATTACTTCACACACCTTCATTCTTACTTCAGAAACGTCCATTCTATGACTTAACACACCTCCATTCTATGACTTCACAAACCTCCATTCTGTGACTTCACACACCTCCATTCTGGGTTCACACACTTCAATTCTATGACTTCACACACTTCCATTCTATGACTTCTCACACCTCCATTCTGTGACATAACACAGCTCTATTCTGAGTTCACACACCTCCATTCTGTGACTTCACACACTTCCATTCTGTGACTTAACACACCTCCATTGTTTGACTTCACACACCTCCATTCTGTGACTTCACACACCTCCATTCTATGATTTCACACATCCATTTTGACTTCACACACCTCCAATATATGACTTCAAACACCTCAATTCTCTGACTTCACACACCTCCATTGTATGACTTCATAGCTGTCCTTTCTGTGGCTTCACAGACCTCCATTCTATGACTTCACACACCTCAATTCTCCGACATCACACCAGTACAATTTGACTTCACATACTTCCATTCTATGACTTCACAAACCTCCATTCTGTGACTTTGCACACCTCCATTCTGTGACTTCACAAACCTCCATTCTATGATTTCACACACCTCCATTCTGTCACTTCACACACCTCCATTTTATGACCTCACACTCCTACATTTTGACTTCACACACCTCCATTATGTGGCTTCACAAACCTCCCTTCGGTGACTTCACACACCTCCATTCTATGACTTCACACATCTACATTCTGTGACTTCACACTCCTCCATTCTATGACTTCACACACTTCCATTCTATGATTTCACATACCTCCATGCTATGACTTCACACAGCTACATTCTATGAGTTCACACACCTCCATTCTGTCTTCACACACCTGTATTCTATGACTTCACACACCTCCATTCTGACATCACACACCTCCATTCTATCACTTCACAGACCTCGAATCTGTGACTTCACTCACCTCCACTTTATGACTTCACACTTCTCCATTCTATGACTTCCAACACCTCCTTTCTATGACTTCACCCACCTCCATTCTATGACTTCACACGTCCATTCTGACTTCACACACCTCCATTGTGTGAGTTCACACCCCTGCATTCTGTGACTTCACACACCCCATTCTATGACTTCACACACCTCCATTCTATGACTTCACACACCTCCATTCTATGACTTCACACACCTCCATTCTATGACTTCACACACCTCCATTCTGTGACTTCACACACCTCCATTCTATGACTTCACACACCTCCATTCTGTGACTTCACACACCTCCATTCTATGATTTCACATACCTCCATGCTATGACTTCACACACCTCCATTCTGTGACTTCACACACCTCCATTCTATGACTTCACACACCTCCATTCTATGACTTCACACACCTTCATTCTTACTCCATAAACATCCATTCTATGACTTCACCCAACTCCATTCTATGACTTCACAAAACTCCATTCTGTAACTTCACACACTTCCATTATGAGTTCACACAATTCCATTCGGTGATTTCCCAAACCTCCATTCTGACTTCACACACCTCCATTCTATGACTTCACAGACTTCGACTCTATGACTTCACACACCTCCATTCTGTGACTTCACACACCTCCATTCTATGATTTCACATACCTCCATGCTATGACTTCACACACCTCCATTCTGTGACTTCACATACCGCCATATTGAGTTCACACACCTCCATTCTATGACTTCACACACTTCCATTCTATGACTTCACACTTCTCCATTCTATGACTTCACACACTTCCATTTTATGATTTCACATACCTCCATGCTATGACTTCACACACCTCCATTCTGTGACTTCACACACCTCCATTCTGAGTTCACACACCTCCATTCTGTGACTTAACACACCTCCATTCTGACTTCACACACCTCCATTTCATGACTTCGCACAACTCCACTGTATGACTGCACACACCTCCATTCTATGACTTCACAAACCTCCATTCTGAGTTGACACATCTCCATTCTGTGACTTCACACACCTCCATTCTCACTTCACACACCTACTTTCTATGACTTCACCCACCTACATTCTATGACTTCACACCTCCATTCTGACTTCACACACCTCCATTGTGTGAGTTCACACCCCTGCATTCTGTGACTTCACACACCCCATTCTATGACTTCACACACCTCCATTCTATGACTTCACACACCTCCATTCTATGACTTCACACACCTCCATTCTATGACTTCACACACCTCCATTCTATGACTTCACACACCTCCATTCTGTGACTTGACACACCTCCATTCTATGACTTCACACAACTTCATTCTTACTTCACTATCATCCATTCTATGACTTCACACACCTCCATTCTGTGACATCACACACCTCCATTCTGTGACTTCACTCATCCATTTTGACTTCACTCACCTCCAATATATGACTTCAAACACCTCAATTCTGTGACTTCACACACCTCCATTGTATGACTTCATAGCCGTCCTTTCTGTGACTTCACACACCTCCATTCTATGACTTCCACATCTCCATTCTGTGACTTCACACCACACCATTCTATGACTTCACACACCTCCATTGTGACTTCACATAACATCCATTCTATGAGTTCACACACCTCCATTCTATGACTTCACACACCTCCCTTCTGACTTCACACACCTACATTCTATGACTTCGCACACCTCCATTCTGACTTCACACACCTCCATTCTGTGACTTCACACACCTCCATTCCATGACTTCTCACACCTCCATTCCATGACTTCACACACCTCCATTCTATGAGTTCACACACATTCATTCTATGAGTTCACACACCACCATTTTGACTTGACACACCTCCATTCTATTGCTTCACACACCTTCATTCTTACTTCAGAAAAATCCATTCTATGACTTCACACACCTCCATTCTATGACTTCACAAACCTCCATTCTGTGACTTCACACACCTCCATTCTGGGTTCACACACCTCAATTCGGTGACTTCACACACCTCCATTCTGACTTCACACACTTCAATTCTATGACTTCACACACTTCCATTCTATGACTTCTCACACCTCCATTCTGTGACATAACACAGCTCTATTCTGAGTTCACACACCTCCATTCTGTGACTTCACACACCTCCATTCTGTGACTTAACACACCTCCATTCTTTGACTTCACACCTCCATTCTGTGACTTCACACACCTCCATTCTGTGATTTCACACATCCATTTTGACTTCACACACCTCCAATATATGACTTCAAACACCTCAATTCTCTGACTTCACACACCTCCATTGTATGACTTCATAGCTGTCCTTTCTGTGACTTCACAGACCTCCATTCTATGACTTCACACACCACCATTCTAAGACTTCACCCACCTCCATTCTTTGACTTCACACACCTCAATTCTCCGACTTCACACCAGTCCAATTTGACTTCACATACTTCCATTCTATGACTTCACAAACCTCCATTCTGTGACTTTGCACACCTCCATTCTGTGACTTCACAAACCTCCATTCTATGATTTCACACACCTCCATTCTGTCACTTCACACACCTCCATTTTATGACGTCACACTCCTACATTTTGACTTCACACACCTCCATTATGTGACTTCACAAACCTCCCTTCGGTGACTTCACACACCTCCATTCTATGACTTCACACATCTACATTCTATGACTTCACACTCCTCCATTCTATGACTTCACACACTTCCATTCTAGGATTTCACATACCTCCATGCTATGACTTCACACAGCTACATTCTATGAGTTCACACACCTCCATTCTGACTTCACACACCTCTATTCTATGACTTCACACACCTCCATTCTGACATCACACACCTCCATTCTATCACTTCACAGACCTCGAATCTGTGACTTCACTCACCTCCACTTTATGACTTCACACGTCTCCATTCAATGACTTCCCACACCTCCTTTCTATGACTTCACCCACCTCCATTCTATGACTTCACACGTCCATTCTGACTTCACACACCTCCATTCTGTGACTTCACACACCTCCATTCTATGACTTCACACACCTCCATTCTATGCCTTCACACACCTTCATTCTTACTCCATAAACATCCATTCTATGACTTCACCCACCTCCATTCTATGACTTCACATAACTCCATTCTGTGACTTCACACACTTCCATTATGAGTTCACACAACTCCATTCGGTGATTTCCCACACCTCCATTCTGACTTCACACACCTCCATTCTATGACTTCACACACTTCCATTCTATGACTTCACACACCTCCATTCTGTGACTTCACACACCTCCATTCTATGATTTCACATACCTCCATGCTATGACTTCACACACCTCCATTCTGTGACTTCACACAACGCCATTCTGAGTTCACACACCTCCATTCTATGACTTCACACACTTCCATTCTATGACTTCACACTTCTCCATTCTATGACTTCACACACTTCCATTTTATGATTTCACATACCTCCATGCTATGACTTCACACACCTCCATTCTGTGACTTCACACACCTCCATTCTGAGTTCACACACCTCCATTCTGTGACTTAACACACCTCCATTCTGACTTTACACACCTCCATTTCATGACTTCGCACAACTCCACTCTATGACTGCACACACCTCCATTCTATGACTTCACAAACCTCCATTCTGAGTTGACACATCTCCATTCTGTGACTTCACACACCTCCATTCTCACTTCACACACCTACTTTCTATGACTTCACCCACCTACATTCTATGACTTCACACCTCCATTCTGACTTCACACACCTCCATTGTGTGACTTCACATCCCTCCATTCTGTGACTTCACACACCCCATTCTATGACTTCACACACCTCCATTCTATGACTTCACACACCTCCATTCTATGACTTCATACACCTCCATTCTGTGACTTGACACACCTCCATACTGTGACTTCACAAATCCATTTTGACTTCACTCACCTCCAATATATGACTTCAAACACCTCAATTCTGTGACTTCACACACCTCCATTGTATGACTTCATAGCCGTCCTTTCTGTGACTTCACACACCTCCATTCTATGACTTCCACATCTCCATTCTGTGACTTCACACACCTCCATTCTGTGACATCACACACCTCCATTCTGTGACTTCACACATCCATTTTGACTTCACTCACCTCCAATATATGACTTCAAACACCTCAATTCTGTGACTTCACTCACCTCCATTGTATGACTTCATAGCCGTCCTTTCTGTGACTTCACACACCTCCATTCTATGACTTCCACATCTCCATTCTGTGACTTCACACAACACCATTCTATGACTTCACACACCTCCATTGTGACTTCACATAACATCCATTCTATGAGTTCACACACCTCCATTCTATGACTTCACACACCTCCTTTCTATGACTTCACACACCTCCATTCTATGACTTCACACACCTCCATTCTGTGACTTGACACAACTCCATTCTATGACTTCACACACCTCCATTCTGTGACTTCACACACCTCCATTCTGTGACTTCACACCCCTCCATTCTGGACTTCACACACCTCCATTCTGTGACTTCACACCCCTCCATTCTGGACTTCACACACCTCCATTCTGTGACTTCACACACCTCAATTTTGACTTCACCCAGCTACATTCTATGACTTCACACATCTCCATTCTGTGACTTCACACACCTCCATTCTATCACTTCACACACCTCCATTGTGATTTCACAAACCTCCATTCTATGAATTCACACACCTCCATTCTGACTTCACACACCTCAATTCTATGACTTCACACACGTCCATTCTGACTTCACACACCTCCATTCTGTGACTTCACACACCTGCATTCCATGATTTCACACACCTCCATTCTATTACTTCACACACCTCCATTCTATGACTTCACACACCACCATTCTGAATTCACACACCTCAATTCTGTGACTTTACCCACCTCCATTCTGACTTCACACACCTCCATTCTATGACTTCCACATCTCCATTCTGTGACTTCACACAACACTATTCTATGGCTTCACACTCCTCCATTCTGTGACTTCACACACCTCCATTCTGTGACTTCACACCCCTCCATTCTGGACTTCACACACCTCCATTCTGTGACTTCACACATCCATTTTGACTTCACCCACCTCCAATATATGACTTCAAACACCTCAATTCTGTGACTTCACACACTTCCATTGTATGACTTCATAGCCGTACTTTCTGTGACTTCACACACATCCATTCTATGACTTCCACATCTCCATTCTGTGAATTCACACAACACCATTCTACGACTTCACACACCTCCATTGTGACTTCACATAACATCCATTCTATGAGTTCACACACCTCCATTCTATGACTTCACACACCTCCCTTCTGACTTCACACACCTACATTCTATGACTTCGCACACCTCCATTCTGACTTCACACACCTCCATTCTGTGACTTCACACACCTCCATTCCATGACTTCTCACACCTCCATTCCATGACTTCACACACGTCCATTCTATGAGTTCACACACATTCATTCTATGAGTTCACACACCACCATTTTGACTTGACACACCTCCATTCTATTACTTCACACACCTTCATTCTTACTTCAGAAACATCCATTCTATGACTTCACACCCCTCCATTCTATGACTTCACAAACCTCCATTCTGTGACTTCACCCACCTCCATTCTGGGTTCACACACCTCAATTCGGTGACTTCACACACCTACATTCTGACTTCACACACTTCAATTCTATGACTTCACACACTTCCATTCTATGACTTCTCACACCTCCATTCTGTGACATAACACAGCTCTATTCTGAGTTCACACACCTCCATTCTGTGACTTCACACACCTCCATTCTGTGACTTAACACACCTCCATTCTTTGACTTCACACCTCCATTCTGTGACTTCACACACCTCCATTCTGTGATTTCACACATCCATTTTGACTTCACACACCTCCAATATATGACTTCAAACACCTCAATTCTCTGACTTCACACACCTCCATTGTATGACTTCATAGCTGTCCTTTCTGTGACTTCACAGACCTCCATTCTATGACTTCACACACCTCGATTCTCCGACTTCACACCAGTCCAATTTGACTTCACATACTTCCATTCTATGACTTCACAAACCTCCATTCTGTGACTTTGCACACCTCCATTCTGTGACTTCACAAACCTCCATTGTATGATTTCACACACCTCCATTCTGTCACTTCACACACCTCCATTTTATGACCTCACACTCCTACATTTTGACTTCACACACCTCCATTATGTGACTTCACAAACCTCCCTTCGGTGACTTCACACACCTCCATTCTATGACTTCACACATCTACATTCTGTGACTTCACACTCCTCCATTCTATGACTTCACACACTTCCATTCTATGATTTCACATACCTCCATGCTATGACTTCACACACCTACATTCTATGAGTTCACACACCTCCATTCTAACTTCACACACCTCTATTCTATGACTTCACACACCTCCATTCTGACATCACACACCTCCATTCTATAACTTCACTGACCTCGAATCTGTGAATTCACTCACCTCCACTTTATGACTTCACACTTCTCCATTCAATGACTTCCCACACCTCCTTTCTATGACTTCACCCACCTCCTTTCTATGACTTCACACGTCCATTCTAACTTCACACACCTCCATTCTGTGACTTCACACACCTCCATTCTACGACTTCACACACCTCCATTCTATGACTTCACACACCTTCATTCTTACTCCATAAACGTCCATTCTATGACTTCACCCACCTCCATTCTATGACTTCACAAAACTCCATTCTGTGACTTCACACACTTCCATTATGAGTTCACAGAACTCCATTCGGTGATTTCCCACACCTCCATTCTGACTTCACACACCTCCATTCTATGATTTCACAGACTTCGATTCTATGACTTCACACACCTCCATTCTGTGACTTCACACACCTCCATTCTATGATTTCACATACCTCCATGCTATGACTTCACACACCTCCATTCTGTGACTTCACACAACGCCATTCTGAGTTCACACACCTCCATTCTATGACTTCACACACTTCCATTCTATGACTTCACACTTCTCCATTCTATGACTTCACACACTTCCATTTTATGATTTCACATACCTCCATGCTATGACTTCACACACCTCCATTCTGTGACTTCACACACCTCCATTCTGAGTTCACACACCTCCATTCTGTGACTTAACACATCTCCATTCTGACTTCACACACCTCCATTTCATGACTTCGCACAACTCCATTGTATGACTGCACAAACCTCCATTCTATGACTTCACAAACCTCCATTCTGAGTTGACACATCTCCATTCTGTGACTTCACACACCTCCATTCTCACTTCACACACCTACTTTCTATGACTTCACACACCTACATTCTTTGACTTCACACCTCCATTCTGACTTCACACACCTCCATTGTGTGACTTCACACCCCTCCATTCTGTGACTTCACACACCCCATTCTATGACTTCACATACCTCCACTCTATGACTTCACACAACTCCATTCTATGACTTCACACACCTCCATTCTATGACTTCACACACCTCCATTCTATGACTTCACACACCTCCATTCTGTGACTTGACACACCTCCATTCTATGACTTCACACACCTCCATTCTGTGACTTCACACACCTCCATTCTATCACTTCACACACCTCCATTGTGATTTCACAGACCTCCATTCTATGAATTCACACACCTCCATTCTGACTTCACACACCTCAATGCTATGACTTCACTGACGTCCATTCAGACTTCACACACCTCCATTCTGTGACTTCACACACCTGCATTCCATGATTTCACACACCTCCATTCTATTACTTCACACACCTCCATTCTATGACTTCACAAACCACCATTCTGAATTCACACACCTCAATTCTGTGACTTCACCCACCTCCATTCTGACTTCACACACCTCCATTCTATGACTTCCACATCTCCATTCTGTGAATTCACACAACACCATTCTATGACTTCACACACCTCCATTGTGACTTCACATAACATCCATTGTATGAGTTCACACACCTCCATTCTATGACTTCACACACCTCCCTTCTGACTTCACACACCTACATTCTACGACTTTGCACACCTCCATTCTGACTTCACACACCTCCATTCTGTGACTTCACACACCTCCATTCCATGACTTCTCACACCTCCATTCCATGACTTCACACACCTCCATTCTATGAGTTCACACACATTCATTCTATGAGTTCACACACCACCATTTTGACTTGACACACCTCCATTCTATTACTTCACACACCTTCATTCTTACTTCAGAAAAATCCATTCTATGACTTCACACACCTCCATTCTATGACTTCACAAACCTCCATTCTGTGACTTCACACACCTCCATTCTGGGTTCACACACCTCAATTCGGTGACTTCACACACCTCCATTATCACTTCATACACTTCAATTCTATGACTTCACACACTTCCATTCTATGACTTCTCACACCTCCATTCTGTGACTTAACACAGCTCTATTCTGAGTTCACACACCTCCATTCGGTGACTTCACACACCTCCATTCTGTGACTTAACACACCTCCATTCTTTGACTTCACACACCTCCATTCTGTGAGTTCACACACCTCCATTCTGTGACTTCACACACCTCCATTCTGTGACTTCACACATCCATTTTGACTTCACACACCTCCAATATATGACTTCAAACACCTCAGTTCTCTGACTTCACACACCTCCATTGTATGACTTCATAGCTGTCCTTTCTGTGACTTCACAGACCTCCATCCTATGACTTCACACACCACCATTCTAAGACTTCACCCACCTCCATTCTATGACTTCACACACCTCAATTCTCCGACTTCACACCAGTCCAATTTGACTTCACATACTTCCATTCTATGACTTCACAAACCTCCATTCTGTGACTTTGCACACCTCCATTCTGTGACTTCACAAACCTCCATTCTATGTTTTCACACACCTCCATTCTGTCACTTCACACACCTCCATTTTATGACGTCACACTCCCACATTTTGACTTCACACACCTCCATTATGTGACTTCACAAACCTCTCTTCGGTGACTTCACACACCTCCATTCTATGACTTCACACATCTGCATTCTATGACTTCACACTCCTCCATTCTATGACTTCACACACTTCCATTCTATGATTTCACATACCTCCATGCTAAGACTTCACACAGCTACATTCTATGAGTTCACACACCTCCATTCTGACTTCACACACCTCTATTCTATGACTTCACACACCTCCATTCTGACATCACACACCTCCATTCTATCATTTCACAGACCTCGAATCTGTGACTTCACTCACCTCCACTTTATGACTTCACACTTCTCCATTCTATGACTTCCAACACCTCCTTTCTATGACTTCACCCACCTCCATTCTATGACTTCACACGTCCATTCTATGACTTCACACGTCCATTCTGACTTCACACACCTCCTTTCTGTGACTTCACACACCTCCATTTTATGACTTCACACACCTCCATTCTATGACTTCACACACCTTCATTCTTACTCCATAAACATCCATTCTATGACTTCACCCACCTCCATTCTATGACTTCACAAAACTCCATTCTGTGACTTCACACACTTCATTATGAGTTCACACAACTCCATTCGGTGATTTCCCACACCTCCATTCTGACTTCACACACCTCCATTCTATGACTTCACAGACTTCGATTCTATAACTTCACACACCTCCATTCTGTGACTTCACACAACTCCATTCTATGATTTCACATACCTCCATGCTATGACTACACACACCTCCATTCTATGACTTCACAAACCTCCATTTTGAGTTGACACATCTCCATTCTGTGACTTCACACACCTCCATTCTCACTTCACACACCTACTTTCTATGACTTCACCCACCTACATTCTATGACTTCACACCTCCATTCTGACTTCACACACCTCCATTGTGTGACTTCACACCCCTCCATTCTGTGACTTCACACACCCCATTCTATGACTTCACACACCTCCATTCTATGACTTCACACACCTCCATTCTATGACTTCACACACCTCCTTTCTATGACTTCACACACCTCCATTCTATGACTTCACACACCTCCATTCTGTGACTTGACACACCTCCATTCTATGACTTCACACAACTTCATTCTTACTTCACTATCATCCATTCTATGACTTCACCCACCTCCATTCTGTGACATCACACACCTCCATTCTGTTATTTCACACACCTCAATTCTGTAACTTCACACACCACCATTCTGACTTCACACACCTCCATTCCATGACTTCACACACCTCCATTCAGTGACTTCACACACCTCCATTCTGAGTTCACACACCTCCATTTTGTGACTTCACACACCTCAATTTTGACTTCAACCAGCTACATTCTATGACTTCACACATCTCCATTATGTGACTTCACACACCTCTATTCTATCACTTCACACACCTCCATTGTGATTTCACAAACCTCCATTATATGAATTCACACACCTCCATTCTGACTTCACACACCTCAATTCTATGACTTCACACACGTCCATTCTGACTTCACACACCTCCATTCTGTGACTTCACACACCTGCACTCCATGATTTCACACACCTCCATTCTATTACTTTCCACACCTCCATTTTATGACTTCACACACCACCATTCTGAATTCACACACCTCAATTCTGTGACTTCACCCACCTCCATTTTGACTTCACACACCACCATTCTATGACTTCCACATCTCCATTCTGTGACTTCACACAACACCATTTTATGACTTCACACACCTCCATTGTGAGTTCACATAACATCCATTCTATGAGTTCACACACCTCCATTCTATGACTTCACACACCTCCCTTCTGACTTCACACACCTACATTCTATGACTTCGCACACCTCCCTTCTGACTTCACACACCTCTATTCTATGACTTCACACACCTCCATTCTGACATCACACACCTCCATTCTATCACTTCACAGACCTCGAATCTGTGACTTCACTCACCTCCACTTTATGACTTCACACTTCTCCATTCTATGACTTCCCACACCTCCTTTCTATGACTTCACCCACCTCCATTCTATGACTTCACACGTCCATTCTGACTTCACACACCTCCATTCTGTGACTTCACACACCTCCATTCTATGACTTCACACACCTCCTTTCTATGACTTCACCCACCTCCATTCTATGACTTCACACGTCCATTCTTACTTCACACACCTCCTTTCTGTGACTTCACACACCTCCATTCTATGACTTCACACACCTCCATTCTATGACTTCACACACCTTCATTCTTACTCCATAAACATCCATTCTATGACTTCACCCACCTCCATTCTATGACTTCACAAAACTCCATTCTGTGACTTCACACACTTCATTATGAGTTCACACAACTCCATTCGGTGATTTCCCACACCTCCATTCTGACTTCACACACCTCCATTCTATGACTTCACAGACTTCGATTCTATAACTTCACACACCTCCATTCTGTGACTTCACACACCTCCATTCTATGATTTCACATACCTCCATGCTATGACTGCACACAACTCCATTCTATGACTTCACAAACCTCCATTCTGAGTTGACACATCTCCATTCTGTGACTTCACACACCGCCATTCTCACTTCACACACCTACTTTCTATGACTTCACCCACCTACATTCTATGACTTCACACCTCCATTCTGACTTCACACACCTCCATTCTGTGACTTCACACCACTCCATTCTGTGACTTCACACACCCCATTCTATGACTTCACACACCTCCATTCTATGACTTCACACACCTCCTTTCTATGACTTCACACACCTCCTTTCTATGACTTCACACACCTCCATTCTATGACTTCACACACCTCCATTATGTGACTTGATACACCTCCATTCTATGACTTCACACAACTTCATTCTTACTTCACTATCATCCATTCTATGACTTCACCCACCTCCATTCTGTGACATCACACACCTCCATTCTGTTACTTCACACACCTCAATTCTGTAACTTCACACACCACCATTCTGACTTCACACACCTCCATTCCATGACTTCACACACCTCCATTCAGTGACTTCACACACCTCCATTCTGAGTTCACACACCTCCATTCTGTGACTTCACACACCTCCATTCTGACTTCACACACTTCAATTCTATGACTTCACACACTTCCATTCTATGACTTCTCACACCTCCATTGTGTGACTTAACACAGCTCTATTCTGAGTTCACACACCTCCATTCTGTGACTTCACACACCTCCATTCTGTGACTTAACACACCTCCATTCTTTGACTTCACACACCTCCATTCTGTGACTTCACACACCTCCATTCTGTGACTTCACACACCTCCATTCTGTGACTTCACACAACCATTTTGACTTCACACACCTCCAATATATGACTTCAAACACCTCAATTCTCTGACTTCACACACCTCCATTGTATGACTTCATAGCTGTCCTTTCTGTGACTTCACAGACCTCCATTCTATGACTTCACACACCACCATTCTAAGACTTCACCCACCTTCATTCTATGAATTCACACACCTCAATTCTCCCACTTCACACCAGTCCAATTTGACTTCACATACTTCCATTCTATGACTTCACAAACCTCCATTCTGTGACTTTGCACACCTCCATTCTGTGACTTCACAAACCTCCATTCTATGTTTTCACACACCTCCATTCTGTCACTTCACACACCTCCATTTTATGACGTCACACTCCTACATTTTGACTTCACACACCTCCATTATGTGACTTCACAAACCTCCCTTCGGTGACTTCACACACCTCCATTCTATGGCTTCACACATCTACGTTCTATGACTTCACACTCCTCCATTCTATGACTTCACACACTTCCATTCTATGATTTCACATACCTCCATGCTATGACTTCACACACCTACAATCTATGAGTTCACACACCTCCATTCTGACATCACACACCTCCATTCTATCACTTCACAGACCTCGAACCTGTGACTTCACTCACCTCCACTTTATGACTTCGCACTTCTCCATTCTATGACTTCCCACCCCTCCTTTCTATGACTTCACCCACCTCCATTCTATGACTTCACACGTCCATTCTGACTTCACACACCTCCATTCTGTGACTTCACACACCTCCATTCTATGACTTCACCCACCTCCATTCTATGACTTCACACGTCCATTCTGACTTCACACACCTCCATTCTATGACTTCACAAAACTCCATTCTGTGACTTCACACACTTCCATTATGAGTTCACACAACTCCATTCGGTGATTTCCCACACCTCCATTCTGACTTCAAACACCTCCATTCTATGACTTCACAGACTTCGATTCTATGACTTCACACACCTCCATTCTGTGACTTCACGCACCTCCATTCTATGATTTCACATACCTCCATGCTATGACTTCACACACCTCCATTCTGTGACTTCACACACCGCCATTCTGAGTTCACACACCTCCATTCTATGACTTCACACACTTCCATTCTATGACTTCACACTTCTCCATTAGATGACTTCACACACTTCCATTTTATGATTTCACATACCTCCATGCTATGACTTCACACACCTCCATTCAGTGACTTCACACACTTCCATTCTGAGTTCACACACCTCCATTCTGTGACTTAACACACCTCCATTCTAACTTCACACACCTCCATTTCATGACTTCGCACAACTGCACTCTATGACTGCACACACCGCCCTTCTATGACTTCACAAACCTCCATTCTGAGTTGACACATCTCCATTCTGTGACTTCACACTCCTCCATTCTCACTTCACACACTTACTTTCTATGACTTTACCCACCTACATTCTATGACTTCACACCTCCATTCTGACTTCACACACCTCCATTGTGTGACTTCACACCCCTCCATTCTGTGACTTCACACACCCCATTCTATGACTTCACACACCTCCATTCTATGACTTCACACACCTCCATTCTATGACTTCACACACCTCCTTTCTATGATTTCACACACCTCCATTCTATGACATCACACACCTCCATTCTGTGACTTGACACACCTCCATTCTATGACTTCACACAACTTAATTCTTACTTCACTATCATCCATTCTATGACTTCACACACCTCCATTCTGTGACTTCACACACCTCCATTCTGTTACTTCACACACCTCAATTCTGTAACTTCACACACCACCATTCTGACTTCACACACCTCCATTCAGTGACTTCACACACCTCCATTCAGTGACTTCACACACCTCCATTCTGAGTTCACACACCTCCATTCTGTGACTTCACACACCTCAATTTTCACTTCAACCAGCTACATTCTATGATTTCACACATCTCCTTTCTGTGACTTCACACACCTCTATTCTATCACTTCACACACCTCCATTGTGATTTCACAAACCTCCATTATATGAATTCACACACCTCCATTCTGACTTCACACACCTCAATTCTATGACTTCACACACGTCCATTCTGACTTCACACACCTCCATTCTGTGACTTCACACACCTGCACTCCATGATTTCACACACCTCCATTCTATTACTTTCCACACCTCCATTCTATGACTTCACACACCACCATTCTGAATTCACACACCTCAATTCTGTGACTTCACCCACCTCCATTCTGACTTCACACACCTCCATTCTATGACTTCCACATCTCCATTCTGTGACTTCACACAACACCATTCTATGATTTCACACACCTCCATTGTGACTTCACATAACATCCATTCTATGAGTTCACACACCTCCATTCTATGACTTCACACACCTCCCTTCTGACTTCACACACCTACGTTCTATGACTTCGCACACCTCCATTCTGACTTCACACACCTCTATTCTATGACTTCACACACCTCCATTCTGACATCACACACCGCCATTCTATCACTTCACAGACCTCGAATCTGTGACTTCACTCACCTCCACTTTATGACTTCACACTTCTCCATTCTATGACTTCCCACACCTCCTTTTTATGACTTCACCCACCTCCATTCTATGACTTCACACGTCCATTCTGACTTCACACACCTCCATTCTGTGACTTCACACACCTCCATTCTATGACTTCACACACCTCCATTCTATGACTTCACACACTTCCATTCTATGACTTCACACACCTCCATTCTGTGACTTCACACACCTCCATTCTATGATTTCACATACCTCCATGCTATGACTTCACATACCTCCATTCTGTGACTTCACACACTGCCATTCTGAGTTCACACACCTCCATTCTATGACTTCACACACTTCCATTCTATGACTTCACACTTCTCCATTCTATGACTTCACACACTTCCATTTTATGATTTCACATACCTCCATGCTATGACTTCACACACCTCCATTCTGTGACTTCACACACCTCCATTCTGAGTTCACACACCTCCATTCTGTGACTTAACACACCTCCATTCTGACTTCACACACCTCCATTTCATGACTTCGCACAACTCCATTCTATGACTGCACACACCTCCATTCTATGACTTCACAAACCTCCATTCTGAGTTGACACATGTCCATTCTGTGACTTCACACACCTCCATTCTCACTTCACACACCTACTTTCTATGATTTCACCCACCTACATTCTATGACTTCACACGTCCATTCTGACTTCACACACCTCCATTGTGTGACTTCACACACCTCCATTCTATGACTTCACACATCTCCATTCTATGACTTCACACACCTCCATTCTCACTTCACAAACCTACTTTCTATGACTTCACCCACCTACATTCTATTAGTTCACATCTCCATTCTGGCTTCACACACCTCCATTGTATGACTTCACACACCTCCATTCTATGACTTAACACACCTCCATTCTATGACTTCACACACCTCCATTCTATGACTTCACACACCTCCATTCTGTGACTTGACACACCTCCATTCTATGACTTCACACACCTCCATTCTGTGACATCACACACCTCCATTCTGTTACTTCACACACCTTAATTCTGTAACTTCACACACCACCATTCTGACTTCACACACCTCCATTCCATGACTTCACACACCTCCATTCTGAGTTTACACACCTCCATTCTGTGACTTCACACACCTCAATTTTGACTTCACCCAGCTACATTCTATGACTTCACACATCTCCATTCTGTGACTTCACACACCTCCATTCTATGACTTCACACACCTCCATTGTGATTTCACAAACGTCCATTCTATGAATTCACACACCTCCATTTTGACTTCACACACCTCCATTCTATGACTTCTCACAGCTCCATTTTGACTTCACACACCTCCATTCTATGACTTCGCACATTTCTATTCTGACTTCACACACCTCCATTCTGAGTTGACACACCTCCATTCTGTGACTTCACACACCTCCATTCTATGACTTCACACACCTCCATTCTCTGACTTCACACACCTACATTCTGTGACTTCACA